>VXCM01006907.1:752-24638 GCA_014773175.1 Lucifuga dentata
TTGGTGATGATGGATTACCTATCCCAAGAACGTTTCAAGTATCAACAAGTTGATTTTAATAGCAGAATGAACTGAAACCAATGGAGGTCTGGAAGGTAGGAAAAACATTTTTAATTCACCGTTCCAGTAGTATGCTTGGGAAATGATTGTCAGTAATGTAACGTGTATGAAAATTGAATATATTAGTAAATATATATTTTGCAAACATGCAAAATGGCCAGTTTGGTCTTTTAAAGGTCGCAGAACAAAGTAAAGTAGCAAAGTAGTTAAAGGGCCATACAAGTGATTTTGATTTTGTACCAAGTGCTATAACCAGTCTGTCCATCAGACAGACTGCGTGTATGGACTAAAGAACACCTTTCTAGGGAAAAATAAGAGTTGCAGTGTGAACAGAGTACTTGTTTTGTTTTGGTAAAGCTCCTCCATCTCTTTCTCTGATTTGCTGCTGAACCTTTTCCTCCTCAGCATTAATGGACTTTTCTGACTCAGAGCTTCTACACCCTCAGAATCCCTCAGTGCTGCCTTTTCTCTGTTTTTCTGCTCTGAAACTGTTTTTCCACAGTTACCCTGAAATAAAGCTAACATGCCTTGCACACAATTTCATGCTACTTATTTCATGTGTTCTAATTTATTGTCTTTTAAAACATGTAGATACATGCAAAAACTCCCTATTAGCTGTTGGTTGTCTGATATAGTCAACAAGAGGCAATCACATCTCATCTCCTGAATATAATCATCATAGGGGACAAGATAATTAATTATGTTCACACACACACACACACACACACACACACACACACACACACACACACACACACACGCACACACACATACACACATACACACACTCCTCACACAAATTAATTTCCCTCAGGGAGCAAACACACACAGGCTAAAGCTGGCAGAGCTACAGGTGGGTTTATGGAGCGAGACCCTGTTGCTAGGCAGATTTTATCTGACAACACAAGTAAGATTTACAGACATTCAGACATTTTCCACTCATATGATGATGACTTTCATAAAACAGCTTATTGATGGCCAATAATCAAACCAGGATTCTGGGATTCATACTGGCTACTGTTGATGTTTTTACTAATATTCATAGCTTTNGGGGGGGGGGCAGACACTGTACAACTTTCAGTGATCGTGTGCGTTGTGTTACCTTACACTGTACGATTGAATCAACCATCCTTCACGGTTAATGCCCTGATCTCTGTGCTCACGCTACGATCAACATTTTTAAGTCAAAGTATGAAGGTGTGAGAGGAGCTGAAAGATTGGAAATTTTGAAAGAATTGGAAAAATTGGAAAAAATAAAGTTGAATATTTCGGAAAATTTGAAGGTGATTTGAAGTTTCTCTATCTCAAAGCGTACAGAACTAGAGAGGTTTCATAAAATGGAAAATTTGAAGAATTTGATGGTGAGTTGTGCTTTCTATGTTTAGTGCAACTAGCAAAAAAAGCAAAAATGAAGAACGTGCTTCCTGTTGACCACAAAAAGAAAGGCAGAGTCCATTTGTTGTCACAGCTATCAATCTGCTCTCAAAAAAATAAATCTACATGTGAGCAGAAGCCAAGCATGACCAGAGAAAATGCACACGCATAAAAAGTTACACACACACACACACATACACACACAGAGTGCATCACTCATCAAACATTTCAAAGGGGTTCATGAATTGTCGTTGCTAGAGGAGTAATGTGATCGTCGCTCTGATGTCCCAGTAAACAAAATGCTGCAATGGGTGAAAATGAGACAGAAATATTTCTACAATCTGTTTCTGTCTGAAGCATCTTTAAAGTCACAAAGACTTCATCATGTTTTCAGACGGAGAAGAAGGATTAGAGCAACGTGTCGCAGCAACGTGTCGCAGCAAGGATACCTCAGCTCACAGGAAGTCTGGATGTAAGTGAGGACTCATGATTGGTGGATCACATGTTGAAACTTTGACAATGATCAGAAACTTTCTGATGCAGAGAAACATTTGATATGTTGTTTTAGTGTTTATCACCAAAACTGTGCATCAGGACATGTGGTTTGGTCATGTGATCAGGGTGTAGAAGTGGATCTGTGGCTTGGTCATGTGATCAGGGTGTAGAAGTGGATCTGTGGCTTGGTCATGTGATCAGGGTGTAGAAGTGGGAGGAGCCTGTTGGGCAGCACGGTGGCTCAGTGGTTAGCACTGTTGCCTCACAGCAAGAAGGTCTTGGGTTTGATTCCCGGCCGGGGCAGGGCCTTTCTGTGTGGAGTTTGTATGTTCTCCCCATGCTTGCATGGGTTTCCTCCGGGTGCTGGAGTTTCCCCCACCATCACAAAAACATGTACAGGGCTATGTAATGTCTGTTTGTGATATATGTCTGGACACCCTCAAAAATGGTACATCTCAAGGGGTTTATCCTAAAAAAAAAAAAAAAATTNAAAAAAAAAAAAAAAAATTGTCACACACTAACACTTCTGTTTGACACAAACACACATCAGCATGTCTGATAAATATAGTATGTCCTCCATTTCTGCTGATGCAGAGTGATCGTCTTATTGATTATTTACATCATTAATATGTGGATAAAGTAGAAGTATAACAGTAAAGTAGAAGTGTAACATTTTATTGCGTATGAGTTAGAATAACCAGGAAATTCTGATGTTTATTTAGATCAGAGTTACATTAGCAGATATCTGATCCATATCATTTATTTCCACATCTGCATGTGACCCAAAAAGACTCTGAGAATATCTGATCACGTGACACGTGTGAGCTACATGTAAATGTAGCATATAGAGTGAGATAAAATCACCCACAGCAAAGACGCCTGATGTTTCCACACAATTGGATAGAAATAGTCTGTAACATGAAGCCTTTTAAAGTTGTAGTGGAATTACTCTGCTTGTATCATAGCATGACACACACACACACACACACACACACACACACACACACACACTGATTTTATCAGCCAGTGTCATTCATCCAGCATTAAACACACCATGTCTCTGCAAGGAAAACAAACAGAGATGAAGGCAGCGCGTCAGCTGCAGGAGATGCAACACAGAGTGGCCTGCAGCCTGCAGTTAAACTGAAGTTTGAAATGGTCAACCACAACAGACTACTAGACAGACTGGAAAGCTGGGCTGGACTCTCTGGCACAGTTTTTAACTGGTTTAAAACATATTTACAACACAGAAACTTCTTGTCAGTAACTTCAAATCTGAGAGAACAAAGCCTGTGGAGTTCCCCAGGGTTCGATTCTTGGGCCCCTTTTATCCTATCTCTGTAAGCTGCCACTGGCTCACATTCTGTAAAACAACAGTCTCTGATCACAGCTATGTGGACGACACCTAAATTTACATAGCAGGTGACTAAGTCCCACTAAATCACTAAAGGAGTGCACTGAAGACATCAATGATGGGATCAATTTCCTTCAGTTAACAATAGTAGAGCTAATAGGACTTGATGTTTCAATCCCTATGGTAAGTCAGCACTCTTGATATCAGCGCTGGGACTGGAGTGGTGAAAAGGGAGGGTAGGTATATCACTGGGGTCATCATGTAGGCACCCTCCTCTGATGTTTCGTTGATAAGCCCACGACATCTCCAGAGGGCTCATTGGTGATTCTTGGCGTCTCAGGTACACCCCCCTCAGTTCCATACCCTCCTGTGTTCATCTTGCAGCCCAGTTGTTATCTTTCCTTTTAATCCAAAGCCAGTTGCTACTTTTTTTCTGCTGCATTTTACAAGGACATGATTAGCTGCTGGAGGGAGCGACCTCTCACTCCCATCTTCTTCAATAGACTGGTCGTAGATGTAGCAATGAATCTCCTGCATCCCACTTCTACAGGGAAAATGTTGGTCTTCCAGCCATTTTGGGCAGCTTCAGTAGCCAGTTCAGAGTACTTGGGTCTTTTTCCTCTCATAAACTTCTTCAACACCATCTTCCCATGGTACTCTCAATTCTACGACATATGCTAGTGTGTATATGCTAGTCTGTTGTGGACCACAGGATGATATCTGGCCGCAGTGTTGTTACCATGATTTCTGGGTGAAACACAAGCTTTTGTTTCCAGGTCTACATCCAGTTTCTAATCCCAAGCAGCCTGCAGAATGTTTGCATTCTTTGATGTTGTATGGTGCTCTGGAGGTTGGCCTACTGGTACAGACGGTGTGAAGCGGATTTCCTACCGATGTTTGTGGGAGAGCATTTGTGGTGGTTGGCCTCTGTTCCAGGGTTGATGCCAGCTGTCTGAGAAGCTGGTTATGCCGCCAAATGTAACGTCCTTGGGTGAGGCTCGTAGTGTATCCTGTTAGGTGCTTGACAAAGGGAGCAAGTGGGGTCTTCTCCAAACCACTACTGTAAGTTCTGGGGTGTAGGTAGGAGACCATAAGTGGCTCTGATGACAAAACTTAGCCAAGATCCCTCCATGTTCCAGACGTCACGTCAGCTGAGTTTCCTCCATTCCAGGATCTCCCAGTTAGTCCACTGTCCCTGTTTGGCCACTGAGACAGCCTTGGCATGTTGCTCAGCCTCCTCCTGTCTTTTCACCTCCTCCACTACTCCTCTCTTCTGCACAGATGTTGACTTGTGCTATTGAGAAGCTTTTGAGCTTTTAGCTATTGAGACTGGCTCTCCCATGTTGAACTTGGCCAATCACATCCCTGAAGTGAAGATCAGACTTTGTACTCTGAACAGCTTCAGATGGTTCCAATTTCTCCCCGTTGCCACATGGGGGACTGCTGTTCAAATAACAGTATCTTCAGTTTCAGTGAGGATCATGACCAACCTTGCTTTGGTGCATTTCAATTTTTCCACAAGACCTGCAATTGGTAACTCCAATTTGCCATTCTCGTACAGACCAATAGGACTTAAGCAGCGTGGAAGTCCAAGCCACTGCTTCTCATGTGTGCTGATTATTCTTTCCAGCTTTTCCACTTTATTGATGGGGATTTCATACACTGTTAAAGGCCACATAAGTCTCGGGAGTATGCCAAACTGGAAACACCACAGCTTGAGTTTTCCAGGCAGCAATGTCTTGTTGATGCGATCTATACGTGATGGTATTCTTTTTGAGTTGTTCAGACTGCTTGGTGTCTTTGAGCTTTGCATCATACCATCAGCCCAAACTCTTCACTGGCATTTCTGAAGCAGTTGGGACAGGTGTTTCATCAATGTGAAATCTTTTATCCGTAACTTGGCCTTTGACAATGGAGATGCTCCTGCACTTGCTGGGCTTGATTTTCATTCTCGCCCAAGTCATGTTTTTAAGAAGCTTTTTCAGAAGTCTCTTGGTGCAGGGGACAGTTGTCGTCAGTGTTGTTATATCGTCCATATAGGCCCATATCGGTGGTAACCGCTGACCAAACTGCAACCGTTGTCCTCCTGCAATCCATTTTGAGGCTCTGATTATGAGCTCCATTGCTATAGTAAAGGCCAATGGAGAGATAGTGCACATGATGCTTACTTCCAGTGGTTGCCAAGTTGTGGTGAACTGTGATGTAGTAAGACAAAATTGCAGATCCTGGAAGTAGTGTTTTACCAGCTTTGTTATTGTTGTCGGCACCTGAAAGAATTCAAAAGCAGTCCACAGCAGGGAATGGAGAACTGATCCATGGGTGCTGGCCAGGTCAAGGAACAGGACATGCAGATCCTTTCCTTGTTTCTTAGCAGTCTGGATCTGATGCCATATAACGCTGCTATGTTCAAGGCATCCTGAGAAGCCTGCTATGCCAGCCTTTTGGATTGACGTATCTATGAAATGGTTTTGCTTCAGATACTTTGTAAGTCTTTTCACCAACACACTGAAAAAGATCTTTGGTGTAGTTATGGCTGCAGAGCTAAACTTTGACAGTCACATGAAGACAATTACAAAATCAGCCTACTTAAAAATATAACCAGATTAAGAGGACTGATGTCTCAGCAAGACCAAGAAAAACTTGTACAGCATTTATCTTCAGCAGGCTGGACTACTGTAATNGTCTCAGCAAGACCAAGAAAAACTTGTACAGCATTTATCTTCAGCAGGCTGGACTACTGTAATGGTTTCTTTACAGGCCTGTTAAAAAGCTGCAGCTTATTCAGACGCTGCTGCTGCTGCTGGAGTTCTGACTGAAACTAGGGAAGCAGCATCACTCCATCCTCAGATCCCTGACCTGCTGCCTGTGTGTCACAGGATTCAGTTTAAAACACTCTTACTGCTTTATAAAGCTCTGCATGGCTCAAGACCAGAATATATCTCTGACATGATTCTGTAGTATGAACCCTGCAGAATGAGTTTCAAACTAGAGTTCACTCAGAGAGTGAACTCCTCCATCAAGACCCAACAGGCCCCCCCCCACACACACACACACACACACATATCTATATATATATATATCCACATTTCCACTATCAGTAGTTGAAATAGATGTGCAAAAAGATTTCTCATGCAAATGTATGTTGTGTTGTGGACAATTGCGGAAAACTGTTTTTTTCTTTTTTTTAACTGAATCAGAAAGTTAATTGAGACTGTCTGATGCATCATCGACACATTAAAGGACCAAACAGGTGGTTTTGCATGTTTAGGCTCAATAAATACTACCTATACATGTGACATAACTGACAACCATTTTCCAAAACATAAAACTTATTTTGCTTTTTCTGTTATTTTCCCAAATCCTCTAATCTTTCAAAATCAATTGTTCAAGTGATACACTCACCTTTAAAGACCATACCACCCATTTTGCATGTTTGAGCCTAATATATTCAATTTTCATACATTACGTTACATTACGATGTTACAATACATGTTATCGTAACATCGTATACACATCTTGTTGGTGATAATGGATTACCTATCCCAAGAATGTTTCAAGTATCAACAAGTTGATTNCACATCTTGTTGGTGATAATGGATTACCTATCCCAAGAATGTTTCAAGTATCAACAAGTTGATTTTTATACCGTACCTGAATGAACTGAAACCAGACCCCAGTGGTCTGGTAGGCAGGAAAATCATTTTTAATTCACCAGTCCAATAGTATGCAGTAATGTTACATGTATGAAAATTGAATATATTAGGCTCAAACATACAAAATGGGTGGTAAGGTCCTTTAAAATTCAATGATTCGCCTGCTGACACTTATGCACGGTTGTTTTAAATTTCTCAGTAAAAGCCATCTTCTCTTGGAATTATATTCTCTGGCGGAGACACACATTTTCATCTGCATAGCTGTGTTGGATCAGTTACTGTAGATTAAGTAACTTTGACAAACAATAATAATGGTTTGTGGTTTGCCTTGGTGGATTATTTATCTCAGCATATCTCAAGTCTCTATAAGTTGATTTTTAATTGTCGTATTGGAATAAACTGAATCCAATGACAGTCTGGAAGGTAGGAAAAACAATTCTAATGTTTTTAGCTCCACTTTTATGTTTTGGAAAATAGCTGGCAGTAACATAATGTGTATTAAATGGTCTCAAACTGCAAAATCAGCGGTATAGTGGATTGCATTTTTCTAAAAGCATGTCGTTGGTGTTATCAATATTAAAAACTTTTAACTTAACATAATGAAAAGTTTGTGGAGAAGTACCTTAAAGGTCAAAGTTCAGAGGAAGACGAGGCTGTTCAAATGCACACATGGTAAGTTTTCTGCCACATTCTGTGTTATTAATTTATCTTTAAATTTCATTTTTGTCACACAGCTTATTGAAAAGCCTCAATGGTGTTTTATAATTTTTGTTCTTGTAAAATAATTTTTTCAGAAAAAAGGATTTGATGCTCTAATATGCTGATTGTAGTGTCATTAATGATGGTGTTTCTATTGACGCTATCTTGGAAAATCCATCTTTTATGGGCAAATGTCACTTTATGACAATAGTTAAGAACAAAAGTTAAGATGTCTTTTATGATTTTGTTATAATGTCAAGATGTGAATAAAAAATTACCATAAAATGTTAGTAAAGAAAAAAGAATTCAACATCTGAACATTTTGCAAGAAATAAAGTCACCATATTTGGAGAATGAGGCACCAACATGTTGTGCTATTAGTACAGAAACACGACAGGATTACTACTACTTCCTTTAAATCCCTGCAGTCAGGAAGTGTCTTCATCAAGATCTACCACATTTACAGCAGCCACTCACCAGTAGCTGTGAGCGTGTGCTGTGGTCGTAAAATCCAGTTTACGGGGCAAAAACAAGACATCAGCCGACAAACTGGGACTCATTATAAAGCTCACGTATGTCATAATCAAATGAGAATAACACGGAATAAAAGTGGAAAAAATTCCTCCATTTATTGTTCTGCACTGTTCAGAGTTTCTTTGGATTTCTCAGCATTGACAAACAATTTAAACAATAATGTTTCATATAAGTGAAATACGGTAAATGCTCTAGCTCCCAAAGCACAATGTAGTGTAGAGTGCGTCCACGTGAGTTTGATTGGCAGCTACATTCATCCACGTGGAAGCTGCTGCATATAAAACCAATTGGGAATGTAGCCAATCAAAAGAGCTTTCTATAACCATGTAGGGTAGTAGTTTCTTTTCAGGGTTTGGGTTCTTTGGGAAGGAGGAGAGGCTTAGAAACGTGCTTCAGTAAACGATAAATATGTCAAAGAATAACTGATCAAAATGATAAAGTGCTCTAAAAACATCTTATCTGCCTTTATCCACTTTATCAACCGAAAGCCTTTTACACATTTTACAGGAAGAAATCCCATCAGTTTCAGATGGCTCCTATTATGACTGACACCATTTTAAACATGAAATGTAAGAAAAACAGTGAGAAAGCATCTGTTATTTTCTGCAGTTCAGCTTTGGCCAAGAAGTAAGAAAAGGAAAGTTCAGATTATTTGCTTTACAATGATACCATGCATTATTAGAATCTTCACGTTCTAAACAGTTACAGTGGGGAGGAACAGGCCAATATGCATGAAACTTTAAGAGGTTTTCTAGAGTGAAATCCTGAGAAACACGTGTGTTTCTTCCACATGAAGCTTGATGGTCGTTGGAGTTTCTGAGTTTGTTTCTGTGTTCCTTTGCATGCCTCTGATGTCTGAATAAAGCTCAGGAGACACATTTCTAATGTGCATTCATTCATTCATACTGTGGCAGCCTCATCTGACAGCCTTAATGCCCCACCTCCCTCCAGATATAATAGGGTTTTATTTGTCCCCTGAGAACCTGCATGGAATCTGAGAGCAGCTGCAGGACCACAGGAGTGCCCCCCACGCCCCTTCAGGAAAAAATAAAAACCTTCAGAAATGAGGATGGAATGATTGTGTGAAAGTGAAGCAACAAAACGTGTGTATGTTCTGGAATTATGAACTTATGAGGACCAGATATCCTCACACACATTAAAAAAGTGAACACAGGACAGAGTCATTAGTTTTTAAGGACTAATGAAAGGACTTACAGTAGATTATTATTGTTGTTAATTATTCTCTGTGATTTTAGTCCCAAAAACAACAAAGCCTCATTCACAACTTCCTGGATAAAGTTTAATACCTATTTTATAGAAGATTTTTGAAAAAAAAAAAAAAAAAAGGGAGCTACAAGGTATTAACACATGTTCATATGCTGCGTATGAATGCTAAAAAGACTTATGATAAAGTCATACTGTTAATGTTGATGACAGACATGCACACGGTTTGTTTATACATATGCAGAGAGGTTCATAGCTCAAGCTGTTTACATCAAGGGCGGAGAGCTCCTCACCCAGACTGGGGACATTGTTGGGTGGTAAAAGGAGCAGTTTGAGGACCTCTTTAACCAGGCTGCCATGCCCTCCACAGGGGAGACAGAGATGGAGGACTCAGGTGGATCGAGACCATCTCCCTGGTGGAGGTCACTGAGGTAGTTAAAAAGCTCCGCAGTGGCAAATCACCAGGAGTGGACGAGATCCGACCTGAGATGCTGAAGTCTCTGGATGTTGTGGGACTGTCATGGCTGGCACGCCTGTGCAACATTGCATGGAGGTCTGGGTCAGTACCCTTGGAGTGGCAGACCAGGGTGGTGGTCCCCAATTTTAAAAAGGGGGACTGGAGAGTGTGTTCCAACTATCGAGGGATCACTCTTCTCAGCCTCCCGGGGAAAGCCTGTGCAGGGGTGCTGGAAAGGAGAATTAGATCGATAGTCGAATCTCAGATCCAGGAGGAGCAATGCGGGTTCCATCCTGGTCGTGGAACTGGTGGACCAGCTTTTCACCCTCGCAAGGATACTAGAGGGGCCTTGGGAGTATGCCCAACCAGTCTACATGTGTTTTGTGGATCTGGAAAAGGCCTAAGACTGTGTCCTGTGGAGGGTGCTGTGGGAGTATGGGGTACCAAGTTTGTTGACATGGGTTATCCCTAAACAGGATCCCTAAACAGCCAAAGCCAGAACTGTGTCTGCATCCTCAGCACTAAATCAGACCTGTTTCCGGTGGGCATTGGACTCTGCCAGGGCTGCTCCTTGTCACCAATGCTGTTTGTGATTTTCATGGACAGGATTTCAAGGTACAGTCAGGGATTGGAGGGTGTCCAGTTTGGTGACCTCAGAATAGCATATCTGCTTTTTGCAGATGATGTGGTTCTGCTGGCTTCATCAGACAGTGACCTTCAACGTGCACTGGGCAGGTTTGAGGCCGAGTGTGAAGTGACTGGGATGAGAATCAGCACCTCCAAGTCTGAGACCATGATGCTCTGTTGGAAAAAGGTGGACTGTTCCCTCCAGGTTAGAGGGGGAGTCACTACCCCAGATGGAAGAGTTTAAGTATCTCGGGGTCTTGTGACTAGTGAGGGTAGGATGGAGTGTGAGATTGATAGACAGATTGGTGCAGCATCCGAGGTCCTATGGAAGCTGTACCGGACTGTCGTGGTGAAGAGGGAGCTGAGCCAGAAGGCGAGGCTCTCAATTTACTAATCAATCTACGTTCCTATCCTCACCTATGGTCATGAGCTCTGGGTAATGACCGAAAGGACAAGATCATCGATACAAGCGGCGGAAATGAGGTTCCTCCGTAGGGTGTCTGCGCTCACTCTCAGGGACAGGGTGAGAAGCTCGGACATCCAGGAGGGACTCGGAGTAGAGCCACTGCTCCTCCACATCGAAAGGAGTCAGTTGAGGTGGTTCAGGCACCTAATAAGGATGCCCCCTGGTCGACTCCCTAGGGAGGTCTTCCAGGCACGTCCAACTGGGAAGAGGCCCTGGGGAAGACCCAGGACACGCTGGAGGGATTACATCTCCCAGCTGACCTGGGAATGCCTCAGACTCCCCCAGGAGGAGTTGGAGGGCCTGGCTGGGGACAGGAAGTGTGGGCTGGGCTGCTTAGTCTGCTGCCACCGTGACCTGGACCCAGATAAACAGATGATAATGGATGGATGGATGGATGGATGAATTGGCATATGTAGCTCGATTTCCAAGAGAATATACAGAGAGCATTTTTTACATATTAAGTTGATTTGTTATGGAATTCACTAATGTCAAAGATTGACGCTGTTCAACATTGGCTAATCACAGGCTAATCAAAAAAAAACAAAAAAAAAACAGAAAAAAAAACAGAAAAATTGATTTGGATGATTCATTTAACATGAATTAGTTGCAATTTGCACAGAAAACAGTTATAATGGTGAAAATTCTCTTTTCTCTGACTGAATAACTGACTTTTAATATCACATCAGTGAAACGTCAGGAGTGATCTTTGGGACAGATCTTTGAGGTGAGAAGTTCAGAGGTCAGGGAACAGGAAGTCCTCACAAGTGCAGAAAAAAATCAACAACATCACCAATCCTGTTTTCTCTGCTTCTTTCATTCACCTGCTTTAAGTGTGTCACGCGCACACACACACACACGCACGCACGCACGCACGCACGCACACACAGTTTAGAATCAGTTTAGCCAAATTTGTTTGCATGACAAAGAATTCATGAAAATAATAAAATGAAGTATATAAAATAAACAGTAAACTGGGATCAGCATGCAGGGCCGTCCATAGCATTTTGGGGCCCTAAAATTAAGTTTTCAAATTGGTCCCCCAATCTGTCCACAACAGACTCATTTCTCTTATAAAACTTGATTTTAATTGCATTTTATTTAATTTAATGGCTTTTACTGGAACTATAAATAAATAAATAAATATTTTATGTGAAATTACAAAATAGTGCAAATTAAAATAGCTAATTAAATTAAAATAATTGAATCAAAATCAGAATGTGTATTTGAGTTTTCGAATCTAAAAGAAACAAACCTAATCTAATAAGAGCGTATTTATCCTAATTTAACCTAAACAAATTTAATCTAATTAATTCCAATGTAATTTATTCTGATCTGATCTGATCTAATCTAATCTAATATAATTGCAAGTGCTTGAAACATTCAATTCCACAAAGATGAACAGCAGCATCATGTTGTATGACACACACGCACACACACACAGACTTGAGTGTCCACTGTGTGGGTGGGTGGGTGGGTTAGGGGGGAGCAGTGGTCTTGGTGGTGGGGGTGGGAGTGGAAATAGCAGTGGGAAGTTAAATCCCGTGAACAGAGAGGCCGGTTTGAAGTGTGGGACCCCCCGCTGTGCACCGTGAATAGAAAGCTGCAAACCTTCCAGACGGGCGTTTGTGCAGCAGCCCGGAGAAGAAGAAAGAGAGAGAGAGAATAACAGGAAAGAGAGAGAGAGAGAGAGAAAAGGAGAGAAGAGGGAGGGAAAACAAAAAGCAAAGCCTGCTCTTGAACTTGGCTGATAGCATCTGTAATTTCCTCCTCCACTGCTTCTCCGTACCGACCAGCCACCTCTGATCTGTCTGCTGGAAAACTGAGAGAGAGAGAGAGAGAGAGAGAGAGAGAGAGAGAGAGAGAGACAGACAAAGAGAATGAGAGAGAGACAGACAGAGAGCGAGAGAATGAGAGAGAGAGAGAGAGAGAAAGAGAGAGAGAAGCTTTCTATCACAGTGGCTCTGTTACAAACAGGCTGTGCGGACATCAAACTTTTTAACTTTTTTAAAGGATCATACTGATGATTTTACATGTTAAACCCAATAAATACTGTCTACATACACGTTATGTTACTGACAAGTAGGGGTGGGGGAAAAAATTTTGTTTTTTTGATTAATTGCAATTCAAACTTAAACAATTCTGATATCAATTCATAAAACATTTTCAAGCTTTATAACTTTTAAATAGTCACATTTTAAATTGAACGCTAGTAATCAAGTCAAGTTTTATTTGTAGCCCAATATAACATACAACATCTCAGGACATTACAGAACCACACATTAACGGTTCCCAACCAGCCCAAGCTCTCTACGAAGACGAGGAAAAACTCCCTAAAAAAAAACCTTATTATAAAAGGAAAAAATGTAAAAAAAAAAAAAAAAAAAAAAAAAAAAANAAAAAAAAAAAAAAACAAAAAAACAAAAAACACAGGAGAGGCAATTCAAAGAGACATTCCCTCTCCTCAAATGGCTGAGTGTGACATATGAACCACAGGTGAGGAAACAGGTAAATTAAAAAGACATAAAACCATGAAGTATTAAAACATATATGAGAGATATAAAACAAGAAACAAGAAAACCTCAAATACAGTGTAAAACAAATATAGTAGCTTAAGTAACACTAGTAACACTAAGTAATGCTAGTAACATAAGTATCGCTGGTACCTTACGCTAGTAGCATAAGTAATGGTAGTAGTTTCAGTAATGCTAATAGCATAAGTAATGCTAGTTGCTTAAGTAATGCTAGTAGCATAACTCTAGTAGCTTAAGTAACACTAGTAGTGTAATACTAATAGTGTAATTCTAGTAGCATAAGTAATGCTAGTAGTTTAAAAAATGCTAGTAGCATAAGTATCGCAAGTAGCTTAAGTAACGCTAGTAGCATAAATAATGCTAGTAGCTTAAGTAATGCTAGTAGCATAACTAATGCTAGTAGCACAAGTAAAGCTTAAGTAGCTTAAGTAGCACTGGTAGCATAAGTACTGCTAGTAACTTAAGCAATGCTAGTAGCATAAGTAACGGTAGTAGCATAAGTATTAGATACATACAGGGATTAGAATGGATAGGTTTGGTTCTTTCATGTAATTCCCCCCCCCCCCNCCCCCCCCCCCAACTGAAAAAAAAAATGACATACACCCTGATTGTATCATTTCCCAACATGTAAAACTTGCCTTTATCAGATTCTAGCTGTTTTTTTTTAATGTCTGGTTAATCATGAAGTTTTCTGATTAATTAAACAAATACTTTTGTAAAATTACTGATCGTGTTTTTCATATTTGTTTCTCCTTCATTTATACAAAAGCCTCTGAAGCAGGATGTCAGTCTGCACATTCTGCCTTCAGGAGCCTGCAAAGACCCAGAATGAAGTCAAATACAGACAAGACTAAAACTGCATGATCTCTTACATGATTTGAGCCTAAACATTCAAAAACAGTCTGAGTTGCCGTGGGTCGTTCCTGAGTTCATACACACCGCATGTGTGTGTGTGTGTGTGTGTGTGTGTGTGTGTGTGTGTGTGTGTGTGTGTGCCCTGCAGCCAGCAGCAGCAAACCCACTCACACAATGCTGCTCCGCTTGGCTAATGCATTGTTCAGCCTGTGGGAACTAGCTTCCTATACGAAGAAGGTGAGGAGAGAGAGAGAGAGAGAGAGAGAGAGAGAGAGAGAGTTTCCACTTTCTACAGACATAATAGAATTCTTAGACTGCAAAAGGAATAAAAGACAGTGGAGAAAAGCTGCACATTCTTCACACTTCAGTGTTCCACCCGCCCATCCCCACCCCATTTTCTTCTTCTTCATCTTCTTCTTCCTCCCCCAACCTTTCCTTTTTTCTTTCCCCTTCAGTACACACACACACGCACACACACTTTTCTTCTTAGTTTCTTTTGAAAGGGGACAAGGGAGAAAAAGCAGATCAAAGGAGACCAATCGCCACACACAGTATTCCCACCACAGCTCTGTACACACACACTCACACACACATACTCACACAAACACACAGACATGCAAGCACATACACACACACACACACACACACTCACTCACATGCATGTGTACACACACACACATGCATACACATACACAGACGCACATATACAGACACATGCACAAATACACTCATGCACATGTACACACACACACACATACACACAGATCTGTAATAAAAGTAATAAATCTGAAGAAGTTTCACACCAAACATCAGTCAGTTCATTAGCATTTAAGTAACATCTTCACTGTTTTCAGCTCATTACTGCAGCAATAATCAACTCGTAGAGACTTGACACGTGCTGAGATAAATAATCCAACACAGAGAACACAATGGCTATTAGTGTTTTGTTGAAGTGACTCAATTTAGCCGATCCAACACGTTGCTACATGGAAGAAAATGTGTTTCCACCAGGCAATACAGTCCCAGGAGAAGATGGCTTTTACTGAGAAATTAAAAATGACCAAGCCTTCTGCAATCGTGCGTCAGCATTAGCAGGTGAAACGCTGAATTTTAAGGTCAGTGTATCAACTGAACATGTGATTTTGGAGGATTAGGGCATTTATAAAATAACAGGAAAACTGAAGTTTGGTTTTATGTTTTGGAAAATGTTTGGCAGTAACATAACGTGTATGCAGGTAGTATTTATTGAGCTCAAATACGCAAAATCACTGGTATGCTCCTTTAAAAAAATGTGAGAAAATTCCCAGATCCAAATCGATCAGATCTACTTAAAAATCTAATTAACTCCTGCTTGCCCCCNCATTCAGCTACTTCTATAGGAATCAGAGACTGCTGGTTTGTTGAGGAACCATAGAAAGTCAACTTCATACTGTTACTGTCACTGTTACAGCAGCTATGCTAACATGCTAACATCAACCTGCTCCACACACACACACACACACACACACACACACACACACACACACACACACACACACACACACATAGTGGCCTCTTAAAGGAGCTGTGCTACCTTCACAGCAATAAGCTAAAAACTTCTGGATCCAGAATATGCTCCAGATCACCTCCAAAATACAATCTTCATCTCAGTATTATCAATCTGTTCAAGATATCCTGTTAACAAACAAACAGACCGATTGACAAACAAACAAACAAACAAAACACTGGTGTAACCAGTAATCTCCTTGGTGGAGGTTATGAGGTTATGCGCCAAACTCCCACAGCAGCAGCAGCAGCATCATCATCATCAGCAGCAGCAACATTGTCATCATCATCATCAGCAGCAGCAGCAGCAACAGCAGCATCATCATCAGCATCATCATCATCATCAGTATCAGCAGCATCAGCTGTGGAGAGCAGCCTCACACCTTCTCAAACACCATCTGCTGCCTTATCACAGACCTCAGCCTCCTGGTGCCTCCTCTCATTACAGTCACACCCATGATGTCAGGAAAGTGAGATGTGCACCATGGAAAGAAAAAGCAGGCTTAGAGGATGAGAATGAAATTAAAATGACATTTTCAGCCATGATACCAAGTCTATCTACTTAAACCAGGAAACTTAAACCACTCAGACTGTCAGAATTCAACTCATACAGACTGTAACAACTGGAGGCAAAGCTTTCTGCAAAGACGATTTTATGTGCCAGTGTTTATATTTGACCATTTTTAATGTCACACATCAACTTTGAAACTGCCAGATTTTAAGATTAATGGTTCTGATGATGCATAGCAAATGGAAATTTAATAAAAATGTAAACTAAACCATAAACAGAATGAAACTTAAGATTGAGGTCACAAGGTAGGTTAAACACAGTAACAGTATTGTTAAGCTAAAATAGCACTACTTTGGTTAATATGATGCTGAAATTAACTCACCAGCTCTGAGTTTTTGTCGAAATAGTTGCAGTAACAGCATTATTCATTATCTACATTATATTGTCATTAAAATTCAAAGCATCAGTGCCTATAACCCCATCAGCTCATCATCTGTTAGCACGATGAGCCTGCAGGAGAAATGAGCAAAGCATTGAGATAAACGGAGGTCTAGAGTTTGGTCACGATACTCACGATGATATGAACAATGTAACTCTGAACAATGTTCTATTGTGATTTTAGAAGTAAAAAAATACTGCAGACTGTAACAATGAGTAAATATGAATCAGTGTAAAAGTAGAAACAGTAGAGTAAAACACAGTATAAATAACTAAATCCTTTAGCTTGTAAACAGTAACTCAGATTAGCTTTAGCTGCTCATCTTCAGTCGCTATAAAATATAAATAAAATGACTGATGATGTCATCAGATCTGATCTTTAGCAGGTTATGATTTTCCCTGCAGAGCTAAATAGCCTCTATGACNTGATGTCATCAGATCTGATCTTTAGCAGGTTATGATTTTCCCTGCAGAGCTAAATAGCCTCTATGACGCTAAACTTAAATACGCTCTGAAGTTCAAATCCACCACAAGACGAGAACTCAGCTGAAGTTAGCGTAGCGGCTATGCTAACACTGTTTCCAGCTAAGCTAATACTGTTCATACATCACAAGTCACTACTGACAAAAGTCACCGCTAAACTAATTTCACTCCACCGTTAACTTGTTCTGTCACAGGAAGTACAGCTATGCTAGACTGAGTCAACATCACTTCCTGTTTGTTTTGTGTCTCAAATCAGCTGATTGGCTCTTCTCCTCATGTGACTTGTGAGTGTCTTGGTATTCAGCAGGTGTTTCTGCTTCAGGTGGAGAAACTAGTTTGTTGTGTTTTCACCTTTAGCTGTTAGCCAGTTAGCTTGTAGCTGAACCATTTCAAACAGCAGAGGAAATAATTCATCAGATGCTGAGCTGCTACTTTCAGACATGATTACTTTGTTTCTTCTTGTTGTGCTCACTACAGTATCATCAATATACAGACCAGACTGTATTCTGATCATAATGCATTTAAATCGAACATTTCCTTATCTGAATACGTAATGAATCAATACATAATGCAAGGTGTAAATGGGGCCATAGTTTTTGATAAATAGACAATAAAAAATGCTACATCTTACAGAAACTCATGTTAGAATAGAAGTGATTTACGTTGTCTGAGCCCATCATGTTTCTTAAGACTGGTCCACACTAATACAGATATTTTTTAAACGGATATTTTGCCCCACTGTTTAAAAAAAAAAAAATTATATCCACACAAGCATCATTTTCCAAAATATCTCTGTCCACACAAGAACACACAAACAGCTACAACGCTGGGCCAGCAGGTGGCGATAAAGTCTGAATCAACGCCAGGTCAAATAACAGAAGAACGTTCTGAGCAGTAATGTAATGTGCAACAATGCCAAGTTAACTTGTAAACTTGCGACTGCTATTGCTATTTGCTATTGCTAACTAAACGTAAAGAAACCGGTACACGGTACCAGTACATGGTTGTTGTTATTGTTTCTGGTGCATGCTCATTACACAAAGCAACAGGTTGCATGTGTGAGTTTAGTTCTGACGTCATCGTTTTCCAAACGCTCCGTTTTAGACGTCAGAAAACGGAGTTTTTACAAATCTGCACTTTAGAAGCCATTTAAAAAAATCTGCGTTTTAGTGGCCTAAAATGCCATTTGCGTGTGGATGAGAGGCCAAAACGCAGAGGAAAATATGCGTTTTGTAAAATGTCCATATTAGTGTGGACAGGGCCTTAATCTGTTGTTTTGTCCTGTGCTGCATGTAAGTTGTTGCCCCGTTTGTTTTGTTTATTTTTGGTTTTATTTGTATGTACGGTCCTGTTGTTTGTCTCTGCAACATGTCAAACTGTATTTGTTGACCAACGTCTCACATTGAAATTAGACCAGATTTCATTTAAAGGACCATACCAGTGATCTTGCATGTTTAAGCCTGGGTAAATACAACCTGCATATACATTATGTTACTGCCAACCATTTTCCAAAACATAAAATCATATTTTAAATCTTGTGTTATTTTGCCAAATTCCCAAATCTTTCAAATCAAAAGTTCAGGTGACGCACACACACCTTAAAATTCAATGATTTGCCTGATAACACACATGGCTGATTGTAGAAGGCATGGTCGTTTTAATTTCTTTGTAAAAGCTGTCTTCTGCTGGGACTATATTTCCTGGCGGAGACATACATTTTCTTCTGTGTAGCTCCACGTTTGATCAGTTAAATTTAGTAATTTATACAAAAATAAGTATGACGCATGGTTCGCTGTGAAGGATTATTTATCTCAGCACGTTTCAAGTCTCTTTATCATACTCTAATGAACTGAAACCAGTGACAGTCTGGAAAGTAGGGAAAACAATTCTTATATTTATTGATCCAGTATTTGGAAAATGGTTGTCATAATGTGTATGCGGGTTCTATTTCTTAGATTTAAACATACAAACTCACCAGTATGGTCCTTTAACGTGCAGGAAGAGCTGTCTCATCTGTCTAGACATAAACGAGGCGTGCTGGCGGAGCTGGAGGAAGTCGTTTGAAGAAACACGGCTCCTGGTATGAATGGTGTGTACAGGGCATGTGTGCCGACAGATTAAACCGCCTTTGAAGTCTGCCGTACATCAGCCTCTCTGCCCTGCTTTTAAACTGAAAAGCTTAAATCTTCCTGCTCCTCCATGAGAAAAGGAAAATGTTTAATCCCGGCTTTGATGACACACAATGTGCTGCTGGAAAGAACATTCAAAGTTCCCCTCAAACTTCAGAGTGATGCGGACCTGCTCAGGCTGCTCTGGATGGAGGAGCCACAGATAATCACCAGGCATGGCTGACAGCAGTGTTTAAGCTGCATTATTCAGCGTTTCACTGAAATACAAACATTGTCTGGATCAATCGCTTTTTGACCTTTTCATTTTTCTTGTCAGGGTGAAAAAGCTGTTAGACTATTAAAGATACAGGGAGTTTTCATGTACAGCAGGGGAGGGCCATCTGACAAATCTTAAACTTCTATTTTTATCTATAATTAGATTAGAATTAGAGTAGATTATACAAAACATCTGTTGTACTTGTTACTCATCATTTCTAATATTGAAAATGACTGAAAACTNTAGATTATACAAAACATCTGTTGTACTTGTTACTCATCATTTCTAATATTGAAAATGACTGAAAACTGTCATAAAATAGTTTGATTTGTTGCACCGTGAAATTGAGCCTCCAGTTTTCAACGACAAACCATCCTGTATTTTTTTTTTTTTTTTTTTNTTTTTTTTTTTTTTTTTTTGCATCTTTAATAACAGCCTTAACAAGTTAGTTCAAATAATTATTTAGATTACAGCAGTGAGATTGCTGTGATACAAACTGCAGTCCGTGGGTCGCTTTATCAACTTATGTAATGGGAGGATTGGTGATATGAAGCTTTGTAAAAAGCTGTTTTGTCTCAAAGTGACGTCTCATGTTTAGTGTTGAATACAGCCACATGTTCTTTACAAACTAAACACAGCTTTACTGGTAACCTTGGTGAAAAAATACTAAAAGTCCACAGCCTACATTCAGCATTAACCTTTGGCTTTGTAGCGCTCATTTTGTTTAGCATGCTGCTCCAAATTGTGCCTGTAGCTTAGATCAGTGATTCCTAAACTTAAGAACATCGTGGCCCAAACTGAAATCTGAAAGTCTTCTGAGGCCCACCCATACTTTTTTTGCGGACTGTACCAAGTGACACCATCAGAGAGGGTGCACCAAAATTACTGTCTCTAAAAATTGTGTGCAGTGTTTCAGCTGAAATTTATTATTTTTTAATACAACTATCCCCGTAGTTCGTTATAACAACAAATATTTATAGTTATTTATATTGTGGTAATTAGTATGTATTTTACAAAGTTTGTTTCCGTCAGTCTATTAACGTCACATCATTGCTACTCTCTCTTTTAAATGTAAATATCTAATCATAAATATTTTATGGTAATTTCGAATTTAATTACAAAATTAAAAATTAAAAACTTTTATTTATTATAAATGACCTCTCATGGCCCACCTGCAGTTCCTTCATGGCCCACCAGGGGCCTGCGGCCCACAGTTTGGGAATCACTGGTTTAGTTAATGCAACATGGCACGAGGAAAGCAGGAATCTCCGTACACGTGCACAGCCTGGCGCTCTGTCGTTTCCAATCAGTTTAAATGGCAAGGTCAACATCAACTCACGTAAAAGGAAAAGGGAACACACCACATGCAAACATTTCATTTAAAAAAAAAAAAAAGCCAATTTAGACTCTTCCATTAGAATTTCAAGTTTTATGTGTAAAATTGTGTGGTGTGTTGAAGACTGTTTGCAGGCTAGTCGGAACCAGCATGGGGGGCGCATCCAGCCCCCGGGCCATAAAATGCCCAGGTCTGATATAGAGTNTCGGAACCAGCATGGGGGGCGCATCCAGCCCCCGGGCCATAAAATGCCCAGGTCTGATATAGAGTATTTTTGTGTGTTTTATCTCCACCACATCATGTATGTGCTTCACATCACACTCAGCGTTTTCTTTCTGCAGACATGTGAAACCTGCATGAGATCACAATAAACATGTTTATTACTTACTGACCTCAAGCAACTTTCATGCTGCATCATGAATGAAAACCTGTCAGGAAACTCAGAACTCCTGGGAATCACCTCTGTGTCCTGTAAATGTTGGCAGTAAACATACATGATGTTAAAAAGATTAAAACATGCAAAACAAGGAATGTCTGTCTCTCTCTCTCTCTCTCTCTCTCTCTCTCTCANACACACACACACACACACAAACTCCATGTGACCCTGTGGTTTGTGCAGGTGCAGCACAGCTCAGAGACAGGATGGAGGCTGAGAGTGAGCAGACAGAAGAGGAGGGAGAGAGGTGAAGAAACTGAAGGCTGTGAGGAAGAAAAGCTGGATCAGAGAGAGGAGAAAAGGTGAGGAGGAGGACAGAGGTAAAGGAGGAAGGTGCAGGAGGCCACAGAGTTCAGAGTCAACTGTCTTTTTCTTGCAGGAAAGGAGGAAAACACAGAGGAGCGCAAAGATCTGCTTTCTGGTTTCTATGGCAACAGCAGGCTATTATCCTCAGCCCTCATATTATGAAGGGATCTAACTTTAGAGAGAGAGAGAGAGAGAGAGAGAGAGTCAAACTTTCTACCTTCTTTCAGGATTGTAGCTGTGTGTGATAGGAGAGTAAAACGCTCTGAGCAACAACCCAACAAACATCTCAAATCTGTTAGTTTTTTTCAATTGCTAACAGGCATGGGTCAATACCAGTGGTGGGCAGTCAGGGCCAGCAAAGCCTTCTCTGCTGGCCTAGAGATTGTCAGAATCATCAAATTATGTTTATATAATTTAATTTATATTTTATTAATACTATATGTATTTTACAAATGTTGCTCCCATCAGTTTTGTTATTAACGTCATTTCATTGCTACTCTCTCCTTCAGTTTTGCTGCTTCCAGTGCAGCTCATATAAATTAGAGCTTTTATCCAATCAGATTTTCCACCTGTGCTGTCTCAGGTAAAAAAATCTAGCCTGAGGCCTTCAGAATCTCAGTGAATCCCCTCTGCTATTCAAGCTAATGGGACAAGTTGTTGATCATCATATTCTTTAACCAATCAGATTTTGAGTTTGCCATGTTGGGCGTATTATTTTACACGTCAGGGCCTTCTAGCTGGCCTTGGCCTACATCATTGGAGGGCCGGTGTTAGCGGAGGGCTGCATTAGGCTACGCAGCGTAGCTGGAAGTTCATCAGAAGAAGAGGGTTAGCTAACTGAACTGAAACTAGCTAGTACGTAATGTAGCATTATCTAAGAATTATTTAAACTTTCGTTTAGATTTTTAGATATAGTGCTTTAGATTTTTTGTTTAGATTTTTACTGAGTCCTGACGTTTTTAACGGCTGTAGGAGGAGGAGAAATGGATTTACAACGCTTTTTTTCCCATTTTGAAACTGAAACGCACTGATGTACTGTACAGCTGTGTTGTTAAACTCTTTCTAAAGACAGAAAGGAGGACGGACTTTGTCTTCAGATGATGAGCAGCTTTGGTAAGTCTGATGGATTTTTATGTAGCTGGAATCTGTGCAGAAGCCTGTTGAATCTGATTGTTATTTGTGTTTTACAGCATTTTATCTTACTTGCTGGTCGTATGAGTAAATGTGATGGTTGCTGTGAGTTTGTTCTTGTTTCTTTGGTAATGACACTGATTTAGGTTATGCCATGTTTATATGTGATGCAGCATCCTGTCGTAATGCGTAATAATGCTACATCCTATTCATGTCTCTGCAGTTAGTGTGTTGTAACTGTCATAGGTGTTGATCCTCGTGTTAAATCACTTTATTCCACTTGATAAAGGTTACTGTCACTGTGAATATGGGCTGGTTATGTCTAATAACAGCAGCATATAGCCCTAGTGTCATGCTGAGGTTATTAGAAGGTGGTTTAATTGTGGGAGGATCGTACTGAAGGCCTAGGTGTAAAATACACGGCCCGCCACTGTCCTGTTACCTGATGGAGTTTCTATTTTCACTGGTCTTTATTTTTCTCTTTCTCTGTTTGCTGCAGGAAATTTCAAAAAGTAACAGATGGACTTTGATGACACCTTAGGATGGCAAAAAAACGAAGGAGTGGTAAAAATCTGGCTTTATGTTGGCAAAACAACGAAGGAGTGTTTGGCCTTGGTGGAGGTACGAGCTCTGAGAGTTCTCTACTCATCTCATGCTGTCTGAAAGTTTCATCTTGCAGAGTGTATTTGATGAAAATTTGCCGCTTTAAAATGGTTCATTCAGTCATTCTCAACAGTATCAATGTTACACACACACAGATGCAGCATTAAGAATGTAGCCATACAGTATACGGCCCATTACGTCTTACGTCCAATGACAGCAGCCTATAGCCCTAGTGTCATGCTGAGGTTATTAGAAAGTGGTTTAATTATGGGAGGATAGCTCTGAAGGCCTAGGTGTAAAATACATGGCCCACCACTGGTCAATACTGAAGCCACTTTTTCAAAACTCTTCATACAGGCTGCATTACCAACATGCATCTTGGC
>VXCM01006909.1:0-11747 GCA_014773175.1 Lucifuga dentata
GAAAGCTGAAATACGGTTTTATCCTTTGGGAAATGATTGTCAGTAATATAACATGTATGAAAACTGGATATATTAGGCTCAAACATGAAAAATGGATGGTATGTTTCTTTATTCATAAAATGTCATGACTAAATACAGTCGTGTGTACCTGCAGCCCTACATGTTTTTACCATGTGTCTCCCTGCTGAACAGTTGAAGCCTGGTTTGCCTGGTCTGTCTGGACCTGTCCTCATCATAACCTTTATAAACATGCTGTGCTTTGTCGTTTTCCTGTTCACTGATAAAATATCATATCATTGTCATGTGTTATTGTTTATTTTGTTGTCTGTTGCAGCTCAGTTTGCGTCGGCTAAAAGATTACATACATGTGATAAAGCTCCTCAAAGTTGTCAGCCATCCATCGAGGTCAAAATCAAACATATCCATAACTTAAAGGAGTATACCGATGATTTTGCATGTTTGAGCCTAGTTCATTCAGTTTTCATACATGTAACGTTGCTCCCAGCTGCTTTTCAAATCACACTACTGGAGCAGTAAATATTAGAGTTGTTTTTTCTACCTTCCAGGCTGCCATAGTTTCAGTTCATTTCAGTACGATTACGACATAAAAATCAACTTATAGAGACTTGAAAGATGCTTGAGGAAAGTAATTTTTGACCAAAGTTACTTAATTTAACCGATCCAACATAGAACTGCACAGAAGAAAATCTGTCTCCGCTAAGGAATGTAGTCCCAGCACAAGACAGATTTTACTAAAACACTTAAAAACAACTGTGATTTTTCTAACCCTAACCCTACATTTGAATTTTGAAAAATTAGGGGATTTGGCAAAATAACAGGAAAACTAAAATATGGTTTTATGTTTTGTAAAATGGTTGTCAGTAATGTAACATGTACGCAGGTCATATTTATTGGGCTCAAACATGCAACATCACCAGTACGGTCTGATAATGGTGCACTGTCGGTAAAATCAGAAAATCTTCTCAGAAAATACTGTACGTTACACACATATAGAGTCAAAAGCAAAGTTAAAGTCTGATATTAAAATGTGTCTGATGTTCATTTGTAACGCTTCAGAAAATTAGTTCATTAAGGATAGAAAGATTGTTTTGCTTTCAAGAACTAACATCCAAATATAGATAAGAAATATTCAAAAGGGTTTTTTTATTGCTCTTTTTCAGTTTTTCACTTTTGAGAAATGATAAATAATTATCACTATTTATGCTACTACTATTTATGCTTGATTCATTGGAGCAGCTCACCAGTCTGTTTTCCTGCACTGCAGATGTTCAATTGTATGTCAATCAACTAAAGAAGGCGGTCTCTTTTGTTTTCCAGCGCCTCTGATTGGTTGATTTCTGTTACATGAACCGCCTTAAAGACATATTCTCTTTTTGATTGGTCAGGAGCGACATAGCAACGAACTACGTTACCAATACAAACTGCGGAGGGTTCTGCCCCCATCAGGCAGAAGCAGTTAGGCTAAAGGAAGCAGCGAGCGGCGTCTGATGTCTGTGCGCTCATCTCTCTGCTTTCAACTCTCCTGATTCCCTCTAAAAACCTACTCTTCTTTTACAGCTGTCCTGTTTCTTCTTTTGGTAGTCACATAACAATACAAAACTGAAGTTGCTTTCGTAAAGGTAAGCCGGAGTTTTCTAACAAACCCAAACCGGTTTATCTAAAATGGCTTCTGCTAGCATTAGCAAGCTAAAATGCTAACTTATAACAGCAGCTATTGTATGCTAACGATAGTAGCTTAAGAGCCGGTATGTAGCCTAGCCTACCGATGGCTCAGCTGATTCACGTTCAGGTAGAAAATGGCGTCGCCTGGCTACTTTAGCTAACTTTTAACGCTACAGGAGAAGAACTTGTAGTCGTGCACACAATGGACATGTCACTTAATATGATGAGTCTTCGATTATGCAGAATCCGAGCCAAGATGAATCTAAAACTGGCCATGACCCAGATATTAGGGTTTACCCGCGGTGGGATGGCGGTACAGCCGCTGCCGACCAGTGCAGCGGCGGCGTCGAAGCATGCTGCCCTGCCTCGTTTCACCGCATCACCGTGATGTTGGCTGGCTAGCCTTCCGTTAAACACCGACATCCATGTCTGACTGACAGTGGCACGGTTCCAGCGAGAAGATCCGCATTTATCAAGTACTGAAACGAATAGACTCCTTCTAACTCTTAAAAAACGTAAAAACCCAAACGTGGTAAACATCTTACGAATGTCGGTGACGTAACTAATTTATGGCTTGAGCACCACAGCTAGCTAATTAGCTAGTTAGCGTTAGCCCGTTAGCTGACGCACCTTTGCTTTGTTGTAGCCGTGGAAAGGAAAAGCACAGATTTCCTCTTTGTACAGGCCTGACACCGGGTTTCACGGTGCTGTTTATGATGAACATCACGTAGAATCATCGGTAACGGGCAGCGGCTGATTTTTGGTTCGTTTCAGTCAGATTGTTTAGATCTTTTGATGTTTGTTGGTGGCAGGCCTGTAACAAAGGCTGGCTAGCTGATGCTTTCACAGATGAACTCAGGAGGCCTTTTCAGTCTGAGCATGATGGAGATAACAAAGAAACCCATGAACTTCTGTCGGTTTGTGCCTTTTTTTGGCCTCAGTTCTATGTGAGTTAATTGCATTGCTTTTTTTCTCTCTCTCTCTCTCTTAGCACCGTTTTCCCCACTCCTTCCTATTAAACTTATTCTTTTGAGGATTCTTCATTGTCAAGCCGCCAAAGTGGAGAGTGTGATTGCAGAAGGGGGTGCTTCTCGTTTCAGGTAATAAACTGCTTTCACAGGAAATGCCAGCCATGACAATCCTTTTCATGGTTTAGCCCTTTGCTAGCAATCTGGGCAGGAACTTCCGGCCCTTAAAACAAAGCAGGATGTGGAAAGACTCAAAATGGCTCTCAGACACTTCTCTTTGTGAAAGCTTTGAAAAGGGGGTTGGGTAGACATAATGAGCCTTAGGGTGGCTTTCTGTCCTTTTGGTAGGATACTGCTGGTAAGACACACACCCAATTCATGTTGCACAGACTAACATTAACAGGGTGTTCACGTTCCGGAACAATGATTAAATTGTTAAAATAGAGGCTTCAGATGTTTTTAATCTCTCTCAGGTTATATGCGCTTAATTGAGAAATTGGTTGTTAAGTTTGCTTTTATGGTACACATTCTCATAGTTTATGTTTATAATTTTTATGTGTTCTTTCAACAGTAAACTGATCTCTTATGTGTCATTAATGGAAAAAGGTTCTGAAATCGTTTGAATGTAACTCAAAAACAGACACCTTGAATAATGTGCACATAATCTGCTCTGGTCGCCTGTTAATTCAGTCATCAAGCAAAGCTCAGAGAATCTGTCAGCAACCCTTTTGTTGCAAACATATCTGACGTGAGCTGATAGTTATTCTGCTTCTCCATCATATGTTAAAGTGCAGACGTTATCTTAGACTCTGCAAGGAAGTTTGATGTGTTTTCGTCCATTAATTTGTCAAGATTTAAAAAAAAAAATTAGGACAGAAGGTGAATTGTTTTCATTATTTATTAATCCACTTAAGCCCTAAGAGATGTCTTCAAATTGATCTTTTTTTTTTTCTTCCCCAGCAGCAAAAATAAAAGTTATATGAACAGACACACAGCAGNAATTGATCTTTTTTTTTTTCTTCCCCAGCAGCAAAAATAAAAGTTATATGAACAGACACACAGCAGATTCCACTTTAGAGAAGCTCTCTCTGTGTTTTCACCTGATGGTTAGTCGCTGACTTTCGGCAAAGTCCCAGTTTTATTGTTGAATGGTGAAGCTGGGATTTCAGTTATCATGATAATCAAACATTTCAGTGGCATAACCAGAATTTAAAAAGTCATTTATTCACTTCTGTTGCAATCATCCAATGTATGGTGTCACACCTTCATCACATCCAGTGCTGTGTAAAAAATAAAGGTTTGTAAGCAGCAAACAGGAATCAGCCGTGATGTGTGCAACGTGTGCATAAACGTGTCTGAAGGTAAAGACGCGGCATCGTTTCTGCTTAACGGAGGAGAAGTTTGGTTACATCACATGTGCTTTGTTTTCCTCCCGCAGTGCTTCTTCGGGGGGAGGAGGTGGTAGGGGTGCACCTCAGCACTATCCCAAGACTGTCGGCAACAGGTAACATTCACGTCTTCCTGTGAGCAGAGCTGCAGAAATGAATTTCCTCCACAGCAGGATAACGGACGACGCCTCTTTCGACACGAGACCTTCAGAATAAAGGACAGGGTTTTGCTGTAGCTGTTAGTGAGGAATTGATTTATACGCAGAATTTAACCTCATGCTGGCTTTGCATTCCTGAATGAGTTGTCATATGAGCTCCAGCGTTCACATTCTTAGGCATTCTTAGATGAAATATTAGCAAACTGAATTTATCTGCTGCTTCGCCGTGCAGCTGTTCTGCTGCAAAGCGATCGTTTCGTCATTTCAGTCACTTTCTTAAAGCAGAAACGTGTCCACTGTTAATGAAAACACCATTTTGTTGTTCACTATAAATCTCTACAGGCGTCAAACAACCAGCCTAGCCTGAACAAGAGTAGTCATTGATTTTACGTCTTCTCGCCTGTTAGCCTTGGGAAGGTCACATTTCTGTAACTTAACTGTTTTAGCAGACAGAACGTCAAGCCACAGTTTTTAGCTCATAGCAGTTTTGTGGTCAGAATCTGTGTCATCCTTCCCTCTTTCTGCACATTTGCAGCGAGTTCCTGGGGAAAACCCCAGGGCAAAGCGTTCAGAGATGGGTTCCTTCACGAAGCACTAGACGAGATGTCAACTCCAGCAACGAAAAAGAGCAACACGATGCCATCTTCAGGAAAGTGAGGGGGTAAGAGTCCGTACGCAGAGGTTCAGTCTGTAGATCATCAGAGGAGAAATAAATGGACATTTTAGGGATTGTTCATTGATGATCTGCTGGATTGATTCGTTACGTCCATAAATAAAATTCAAAGTAACACATAACTAGCTGCTGTAAGCTTCAGGATGTTCCAGGATTGGCCTCTGTTCCTGATTCCTCTGATATCCTGTGACTCAGCAAAGAAGTTTCAAAACTCGCTAAAATCCATGTTTGTCCACCGGTTCACTATAAATTACCTAACCTGGATTTGTGGTGGCTGTAAGAGTTTCTGTGATACCTGTACTCAGCATATTCAGCTGGAAATGTGGGAGTTTATGATCGACTTCACATAAGAAACATTGATTATTGCACCGGTTTGCTTGAGTGTCACAGAGAAGTTCTGGTGTAAACGACCACGCTAAATGAAGTGAAAAGCAGCAGCAGCTCTGACAGATATATCCACACGCGGTGTAAACATGCGTGTTGCTTGAATGGCTTTCTCTGGATTAACTGGAGTCTGGTACGACTCAGACTGGTTGATGGCACAAAGTAAAAGTAAGAATTGTAAAGGAGCAGCTGAAGGCCCATGAGAACAGAATGTTTGTTTTTTGTTTTTTTTGAAGCACGGGGATCATATGCCATGTTAACATCCTGAGCTTACACGGTCTCTCTCTCTCTCTAGCATACTGAACAAACTCACGCCTGAGAAGTTTGACAAGCTATGCCTTGAGCTCCTGAACGTGGGCGTAGATTCAAAACTCGTCCTTAAAGGAATCATCTTGCTGGTAAGCGTCGGTTATTACGCCTTAGTCTGCTGAAATGGAAATGCATTCAGCCGTTCCTGGCAGCCCGTTCTGGTGACTCATACCATAAACGCTGTAATGACTGAGTGGTCTTCCTCCTCTTCCTCCTGCTTCAGATTGTAGACAAAGCCCTAGAAGAGCCGAAGTATAGCTCGCTCTATGCCCAGCTATGTCTGCGTTTGGCCGAGGACGCACCAAACTTTGATGGCCCTTCATCTGAGATCCAAACATCCCAAAAGCAGAGCACAGTGAGTCTTGTTCATGCTCCGCCCAGCAGTCAGATTTTAAAAGCCTCTTTAATTATGGCTCCAGTAGGGCTGGGCGATGAATCGATTTAGTCGATAAATTCGAGTTTACGTTTTGGCACGATGTGTAAAATGGCTGAATCAGAAAATTGAGTTTTGTTTTGTTTTTTTTTAACGGGGAAAATGTGGCAGCGGGTCGCTCTCCATCAGTCAAACCGGTTCCCGTTTTGTGGCGTTAAAACTACAAGCCTTGTTTATACTTTAACGTGTCTGTGAGGGTCCGCGGCTCCGCCTGCAGCAGACACGGACGTGGTTACACCCTACCAATCAACGGTCCGTCACGCNGGTCCGCGGCTCCGCCTGCAGCAGACACGGACGTGGTTACACCCTACCAATCAACGGTCCGTCACGCTCGCTGATGCCACGCCCACGAAGCTTTCACAGGTCAGACATGCAGCAAGATGCTAACAAACACTTTGATGAAGATGAGCTCGTTTCTAAAAAGGTAACANGTCAGACATGCAGCAAGATGCTAACAAACACTTTGATGAAGATGAGCTCGTTTCTAAAAAGGTAACAACTCTTCATCATTTGGAAGTTGTTCGGTTTTGTGATTCACGGCGCGGAGCTCCTATAAACGTTACAGACCCGTTTGCTGCACGCTTCATCGCGTGCAGCAAACGGGTCTGTAACGTTTATAGGATCTGCAGCTACTAAAAGCAGCAGCCCTTCAAATTTTGAAATTGAAATTTTATTTTAGGCCATATTGCCCAGCCCTGCCGAGTGATGATGGTTTTATAGGATTTTGTTCTCTAATAACAGCAGTTTGTAACTGAAACGTGTAGAGCTAAGTGTGTGGCGCTTGGTGACGCCACGTGGATTTATAATCTGTGTTTTTCATTCGTAAACGTGGTTTGGAGGCGTTTCTGACTTACCTAGTGATGTTGCAGACCTTCAGAAGACTGCTGATTTCCAAGCTTCAAGATGAATTTGAAAACCGCACCAGAAATGTTGAAAGTGAGTGTCAGCCTTCGTCTCAGCCGTCGCTCGTTTCTCCTCCGCCCACTCTCACTCACGCTCCTCTTCTCTCGCTTCAGTCTACGACAAACATGACAACCCTCTCACCTCTGAGGAGGAGGAGCAGCGCGCCATCGCCAAGATCAAGATGCTCGGCAACATTAAATTCATCGGGGAACTTGGCAAACTCGACCTCATCCATGAATCTATCCTTCATAAGTGCATCAAAACAGTACGTACATCCTGGTTTTAAAAGGGAAGGTCCTTAGAAATCACCGTCTCTCATTGGTAAGACAGAACAATAGGGATTAAAGGACCATACCGGTGACTTTGCACGTTTGAGCCCAATAAATGCAACCCGCATACACGTTACGATACTGCCAAATATTTTTCCAAAACACAGTACTGGAGCAGTAAATTTTAGAATCGTTTTTCCTACCTTCCACAGCTATTGAGCTATTGGTTTCAGTTAATTCCAGTTTGCTATAAAAATCAACTCGAAACGTGCTTCAGATAAAAATATTAATTGATCCTACATGGAGCTACAGGAAGAAAATGTATGTCTCCACCAGGGAATATAGTCCCAGGAGAAGACTTCTACCGAAAAATTAAAACAACCGCCCCTTCTGTTCAGGTGTGTTGGGATTAAATTTTAAGGTGTGTGTGTGTGTCACCTGAATATTGATTTTTGACAAATGAGGGGATTTGGCAAAATAACAGGAAAAGTAAAATACAGTTTTATGTTTTAGAAGATGGTTTTCAGTAACATAACTTGTATGCAGGTAGTATTAATTATGCTTAAACATGCAGAATCACTGGTATGACCCTTTAAGACTGTCCCAGCATATGAACATGCTGTGTTTGCATTAATATCCATCATAGGTGTAGCATCATTATGACTCTGACTTCTTCTCTCCTTAACCCTCTGAAGCTTCTGGAAAAGAAGAAGAGAGTCCAGCTCAAGGATATGGGGGAGGATCTGGAGTGCCTCTGTCAGATAATGAGAACCGTGGGGCCGAGACTCGACCACGAGAAAGCAAAGGTGAGGCTTCCTGTCTGGAACGGGCTAACGTAACATCTGCGTAGACATCTTTAAATGCGGTTAATAGTAGATTAGTAAAGAGAGCCTGAGGTCAGTAAAGTCGACATCACAGGTTCTGTCTGGGTCAGGTGGTCCTGTCAGGTCCCGGCTTATCTCGCCATCTGTCTGGATTCAGCCTCACCTAATGCCCCACTTGGCTGGCAACCAGTCCTGTTGTAAATCCTGCTGCATGTGTCCACGCTGTCCTCACCCCCTGTCCTGTTTCTGTTTCAGTCTTTAATGGATCAGTACTTTGGCCGTATGCGGTCCTTAATGAACAACAAGGAGTTGCCCGCCAGGATCCGCTTCCTGCTCCAAGACACAGTGGAACTGCGAGAAAACAACTGGGTCCCCCGCAAGGCTTTCATCGACAACGGACCAAAGACGATTAACCAGATCCGTCAGGACGCAGTGAAAGTGAGTTCTGTTAAAACATCGCGGTTTCACATTTATTAGTTTGTTTGTCTCGTTGATCATCAGTAAAACAGAAAACTGGAAATGAGAGGTTAATTTTCTTCTGCAGTCCCTGATCAGATGTTTAAAAGGCCTAAAATCCAATTAAAAAAAAAAAATAAAACAAAACAAAACATTAATACAAGGAACTATAAAATACACTCAGTACTATAGTAAAAAAAAAAAAAAAAANAAAAAAAAAAAAAAAAACATGGATAGCAGCACATAAATAGTCCATGCATCACCAGCAGAACATAGCAGAAAGCAATAACAATAAAATAAATCTGCCACAGAAAGCCAAACATCTAAGGCCAATAAAAAGATTAAAACACGATTAACAGTTCATCTGCAGCTGACGTCAGAGGAAAAGGGTCAGAATGAAACATGTTATAAACTCCCGTCTTCCGTGTCCCTGCAGGATTTGGGTGTTTTCATTCCAGCATCCATGTCTCAGGGGATGAGGATGGACTTCTTCCTGGAAGGCCCCTTCATGCCCAACCGCATGAAACTGGACAGGGAGACTCTCGGGGGATTGGCGGATATGTTTGGACAGATGCCAGGTACACGTTTTATCTCGCCTTTACCTGTTTGTGTCATGTTTACTCGTTTATCTCGTTTTTGTCCATATCTCATGACGTGAGCCATACGACAGAAGCTTAGCTTTACTTTGATTCGCTGTGGCTCATATATTGATGCGCTGAAAGTAACAAGGTGCTTTAAAGGAGCATACCGATGATTTTGCATGTTTGGGCCAATATATACAATCCACATACACATGACGTTACCAATTTCCTAAACATAAAACCATATTGTGGTTTTCCGGTTATTTTTTTCAAATCCCCTCATCTTTCAAACTCAAATGTTCAGGTGATACACACACCTTAAAATTCAACGTTACTAACACTTATGTACGATTGTATGAGGCACGCTCATTTTAATTTCTCGATAAAAGCCGTCTTCTACAGGGACTTTATTTCCCTAATACGTGGTTTTTCATGCAGCTCCGTGTTGGATCAGCTAAATAACCTAACACGCCGTGTTCTCTGTGATGATTATTTATCTCAGCACGTTTCACGTCTCTACAAAGAGGTTTTTATGTCGTACTGGAATGAACTGAAACCAATGTCAGTCAGGAAGGTAGGAAATACAGTTCTAATATTTACCGGTAAAGTAGTATGTCTGTCGGTAACATATATGTGGATTGTATATATGTTGAGCTCAAACCTGCAGGATCGGCGTTATGCCCTTTAGTGTGTTTGACACTGCCGTTTCTCCGTTCTGCTGAAATACTTCTAACAGCATGGTGACGTGTTTTCTCAGGTAGTGGGATTGGAACTGGCCCAGGAGTCATTCAGGATAGGTACTCGCCCACTATGGGACGCCATCGCACCAACCCGCTCTTCAACGGCCACGTAGGCCACATCGCTCCTCCGCCGCCGTCTCAGTTCGACATGGGGCCCAAGTCTTTTGTTAAGTCCAGCCAGGTAATTCTGACGGCCGGTCGATGGTAAATCAGATTTACGTTTCGGCGGCCGGCTTCTTCTTCTGATCCTACGTGCCTCGTTTGGTTCTCCGACAGGTTCAGAACCAGCATTTCCTCAACCAGAACCAGAACCAGAACCACATGGCCCAGCAGCAGGTCCAGTCCAAGGACATGCCTCCACGATTCAGCAAGAAGGGACAGCTCAACGCAGATGAGGTACGCAGCGTTCAGACTGATGCTGCAGGACAGTTAATTCAACATTCAGACGCATGCAGAACAGCAGACACACTGGATGAAAATAAAACAAATTAATAAACGTTAAAAAAGTAGTCAGATAATAAATTTAATGGTCCATACCAAGAAATTTTCTCTTTTCCTTTGCTGTTTGTTTCTTAAAGCCTCTGGAACAAAACCAAACTTTCTTCTGTTTGTGTTAAATGAGAGATTTCTGTGATTGTCAAATTATGTATTTCTGTATATTTTTAGCTTCATTAAAACTATATATATAAATATATGTGTATATACCTGTATATTTATTAATGAGGCTAAAAATTAAATGATTAATGGCTGAAAGAAGTACAAAATATCATAATAATCGTTTGGCAGTAAGGAATCGAAGCTTTTGTGTATCTGGTTAAACTGAGTTTTTATTGAATTTCTTATTTTGGCTGTTTAATTTATTTTAATCTAACCTATTTAATTTTTTATGTTTGTGATAATCTGCTGCGGCATGTGAGTGTGTGTTAAGACGTCATGCCCGGTGATTATAAAAAGACGCGTTATTCTGAGGGATACCACCAGCTACCAGCCTTCTCCTCTTTCTTTCGTCTTCCTCTCCTTCCTCCGCTCACCCTCTGCCTTTTTTCTGGTAGCGGTCCGCTGACTGANCTTTCGTCTTCCTCTCCTTCCTCCGCTCACCCTCTGCCTTTTTTCTGGTAGCGGTCCGCTGACTGATGATGAGATATGAGGGCGTGTTGTTATCTGCTGTCTACGTGTTGGACGTGTGTTAAACGTCGTGACTGATCCCGTCCTTCTCGTTGCGTGGCCACAGATCAGCCTCAGACCAGCTCAGTCATTCCTCCTCAACAAGAACCAGGTTCCCAAGCTGCAGCCTCAGATCCCCAGCATGATGCCCCCCAGCGCCCAGCCCCCCCGCACCCAGACCCCCCCGCNTTTTTTTTTTTTTTTTTTTTTTTGATTAATTGTGATTCAAATTTAAACGATTCTGATATCGATTCATAAAATTTTAAAAATTGATCTTTTACACTGTTAGCATAAGTTCTGTGAAGGAGTTTCACACGTGACGTAGCGCAGCCACTAGAAGTAGGGCTGGACAATAAATCGATTTAATCGATTAATTTGAGTTTACGTTTTGGCACGATGTGTAAAATGGCTGAATCAGAAAATCGAGGTTTTTTAAAAAAAAAAACAAAAAAAAAAACTACTATCTAACTGTTTTTAACGGGGAAAATGCGGCAGTGGATCGCTCTCCGTCAATCAAACCCATTCCTGTTGTGTGCCGCTAAACCTGCAAGCCTTGTTTATACTTTGTCGTGTCCGTGAGGGTCTGCGGCTCCGCCTGCAGCGGGACGCAGTCTCCAACTTTACCAATCAGCGGTCCGTCACATTCGCTGATGCCACGCCCACGAAGCTTTCAGCAGGTCAGACATGCAGCAAGATGCTAACAAACACTTTGATGAAGATGAGCTCGATTCTAAAAAGGTAACGTCTCCTCATCGTTTGGAAGTTGTTCGGTTTTGCGCTTCACGACGCGGAGCTCCTATAAACGTTATAGACC
>VXCM01006909.1:12207-31822 GCA_014773175.1 Lucifuga dentata
CCACCCCCCCACCCCAAAAAAATCAATTAAAATTGCAAATCTTCCATCATGTGAAAAAAATTGAGATTTTATTTTTAGGCCGTATCGTCCAGCCCTATCTGGAAGTAAAATGACACAAACGTGCTGACAAAAGTAAGAACGTTTACAAAATATGTAACTCAGAAGTAAAACCTTTGTAGCGACACGATGAACATGTGGAGCCGCTTGAGGAGGCGTCACGCCGCCGCCATGACGTCTGCAGCACGATACCTGCATGAAGACAGACAACACAGAAAATGCGTCGACCTGCATCTGCCTCACCTCCAAAAAAATAACGAGTTGTTACTATTTTTATATGGAGGATACGCATGATATACATGATATGCTGATCGCCATGACAACGAGGGATTTAGGAACATGCTTCAAATCCTGGAATCACGGAATGCTGAGCCACATGACAGCATGTTAGCTTTTGAACACGTTTACACCTGAAGAGATTTTCTGTTAGAAATCAGTTCAAAGTTCATGAATTGTGAAAAAAAAAAGAGAATTTGACTGAAATGTCGTGTTTCTATTCATAAACTCAGTAAGTTTCTACACAGATTCTGAAAGAATCTTCACTTTTTTTAACAATATAATTTAGAAAATAATAATAATAATCATAAGTAATAATATTTAGAAAATAAAACCCTGACGGCGTTTTCCAGGAGTTCATCAAATAGAATCAGGTCAGAATCGATATCCAGCCTGTGTATAAGTACTCATGACGTGACCTTTGACCCCAGCCTGTGTATAAGTACTCATGACGTGACCTTTGACCCCAGCCTCCACAGCTTGGCCTGAAAACCAACCCCCCACCCATCCAGGAGAAACCTCCGAAGACAAACAAGAAGCCGCCTCCTGCCAGGGAGGAGCTGCTGAAGATGACGGTGAGAAAACTTTAACGGCGATGATAAATCAGAACAAAACCAACGAGCTGCAGACGTCAAAAAAAGTTAACTGAATACGCTCAGTCAGTGGAAACTTATTATTATACTGAAATTATCAGGTTATATTTACAAGGCTGTGCTGAAAAAATGACACCAAATATTAGTATGATTTTAATATTTATTTTAAATTTGGTTTTCAATGGCAAAAGTTCAAGCTTGGGGGAAAAACATCCAGAGACTCGCCTGTTTTATTTAGTTTGTTTGTATATAGTTGTATCTTTCAGATTTATTTTTATATAAAAAATAAGTTAACCTGACCCTTCTTTGATATTTATTTTTGCAAGTTAAAAACAGATCAGTAAGTATTTTAATGTTTTCTGCAGTTAATTTTTAAAAATGATTTTATTTAGTGTTTATGTCCTGTGTGTTGACACCGTTTCTGTACAGAACGTCAGTTCAAACAGAAAAAATGATGCCAAATGTTGGAGTGTGAACATTTGACGTCGTATGTAGATGCGACATGTGAGGAAACAGGCGTGACGGTCTCGTTTTTCTGCCTCAGGAGGCCATCGTCACGGAGTACTTGAACAGCAAGAACCTGACTGAGGCGGTGAGCGGCGTGCGAGACATGAAGGCGCCCAAGCACTTCCTGCCAGAGATGCTGAGTAAGATCATCGTGTGTTCGCTGGACCGTCCGGATGAGGACAAAGAACACGCCAGCACGCTTATCCACACGCTTCGCACTGAGGGCCTCATCTCTGGCGAGAACTTCATGCAGGTACGCAGCCGGCCTTCATTTCAGACGATACTGCTGCATGTAGATACGAAACGCCAAATTCTATGCAAACACGTGTTTGTTTGTTTTTTGAAGATGTATATATGTGTTTTTTTGTTTTTTTTTTATTTATAGGCAAGTCTATGTTTGTATCTTCATAAGGAAACAGGAAGTGCTTAGAGATGAGCCGTAACTATGCGTAGCTGATATAATTGATATTTCAGCTTATTTCTGTTTTTCTGTTATGTGGAATTGACGTGTGTTCATCTGGGATTTTTTTTGATTATTTTGTGTTAAATCAAATTAAATGTGCTGCAGCTTGAAGATAAAATCACTCAGAACTGAATTCTGACGGCAGTTTTGGGGGAAATGTGTCCTCACGGCGTCCTGACGTCAGCCACTTCCTGCCTCTCGTTCAGGCTTTCCTCGCCGTTCTGGATCAGTGTCCTAAGATCGAGGTGGACGTGCCACTGGTTAAATCCTACCTGGCCCAGTTTGCGGCGCGGGCCGTCATCGCCGAGCTGGTGAGCGTGGCCGAGCTGGCTCATCCTCTGGAGAACGGAACGCACTTCCCGCTCTTCCTGCTCTGCCTGCAGCAGACGGCCAAGCTGAAGGACCGAGAATGGCTGACGGACCTCTTCACGCAGAGCAAAGTCAACATGCAGAAGATGCTCCCAGGTAACGTTATCCTTTCATAACACACAGGTAAGAAACACCTGAGAGCTCAAATCAATACAGATCAATCAATACACAAAGATCAGATCAGAACAACTACAGGGCCGGCCCTGGCCTTTCTGGGGCCCTAGGCAAGTTGTTTGCTGGGGGCCCCCATCCAGGAGCACCAGAGATGGTATTTTCAGTGTGAATGCTGTCAAGCTAAATTAAAATAAATAATAAAAACACAAATATCTGTGGATTACTAAATGTTATTTGTCATTTTTAATCTTATTTCACTCTCCTCAACAGTCAAAATTAAAATGCAAATTAAACACATTTCAAACTACTGTAGTGATTTCTAATAATGTACAAAAGGGGCGTGGCTACCCTTTACCTCCCACTCTACAGTATTAATCTGACATTCCACAATTCCCCCAACCCACCCCATAAACATCTCTGTGAGCCTCATCTTAACTAAAATGTCATGTCTGACCATAATATGCATAAATTCCATGTTATATTAGTTCTGTGCTGAATAAAGGTGTGTTTTATAACACACCTTTAGTGAGTTGTTTGAGCACATTGAGCTCTATATAAACTGTTCCCACTTCTATCAGGTAATATAGCTCACAGAGTTAGCACATAGATTTATTACATCTCTGCANTTCCCACTTCTATCAGGTAATATAGCTCACAGAGTTAGCACATAGATTTATTACATCTCTGCAGCTTCTGAACTTATTTACCACTAATCAAAGTTCACTTTAGGCTCACTCTTGGCATGGTGCCCCCTAGCAGCCACGGGGCGCTAGGCAACCGCCTGGTTCGCCTACGCCACGGGCCGGCCCTGGTACAGGGCATTTAGCTTCAACCCAAGTACTGATGTTTGAACTGTGGGAAGAAAACTGATTAAAAGTATGAGCTTGATGAATCTGTTTAACAAAAAAAAAAAAAGATGTTAAGGCGTGTGTTTGTGACGGTGTGTATTTGTGACATCAGAAATCGATCAGAACAAAGACCGCATGCTGGAGATCCTGGAGGGGAAGAGCCTGAGCTTCCTGTTTCCTCTGCTGAAGCTGGAGAAGGAGCTGCTGAAGCAGATCACAGCAGACCCGTCTCCACAGTCCATCTACAAGTGGATCAAAGACAACATCTCTCCCAAACTCCACACCGACAAAGGCTTCGTCAACATCCTCATGACCAGGTACGAAACAACACGGCAAAAACACGCCACAGGCTGCACCGTTTAACCATCAGCGTGGAAGACCTGAATAAGCGGCGTCCAACCAACTCGCACTTCCTATGGTCATAATAGAGATAAAGCACCTCAGTGTTTAAAGGACCATGCCAGTGGTTTTGCATGTTTGAGCCCAATAAATACAACACAACGCATACACGTTAAGATACTGATAACCATTTTCCAAAACAAAAAAACGTATTTTAGTTTTGTTGTTATTTTGCCAAATCCTCTAATCTCTCAAAATCAGAGACTCGGGTGAACAAACATCTCATAATTCAGTTTCACCTGCTGACAGGTGAGAAGGCACCGTTGTTTTAATTTCTCAGTAAAAGCCATCTTCTCCTGGGACTATATTTCCTGGCGAAATAATACATTTTCTTCTGTGCAGCTTCGTGTTAGATTGAATAAATTCACTAACTTTAACAAAACATAAGAACAGTGTTTGGCTGTGATGGGTTATTATCTCAGCACGCTTCAGGTAAAGAAGAGAAAACGGTTGGCAGGTATGTGACGTGTATTTGGATTGTATATATTGGGCTCAAACATGCTAAATCACTGGTATGATCCTTTAATTAAATGTGATACCATCACAGAGTGTTGGTGAATACACCCTCACTTTTACTTCAGATTGCTTTTTTTTTTTTTTTTTTTTTTTTTTGGGAAATAAAATATTGATTTAGCTCAAACATGCAAAACCGCTGGAATGGTCCTTTAGCATTCTTAACTGTCCTCCGTCTCCTCTCAGTTTCCTGCAGTACATCTCTCAGGAGCTCTGCGTGGTGGACGGCGAGGAGCTGTCAGCGCCGTCTAAGGAGCAGCAGGACCAGGAGAAGCAGCTGCTGCTGGCCTTCAAACCCGTCATGCAGAAGTTCCTGCACGACCACACAGAGCTGCAGGTCAGCGCGCTCTACGCCCTGCAGGTCCACTGCAACGCCAGCGGCTTCCCCAAAGGTACGGAGCACATGCCTTCATCCTGCATCTGCTGCTTAAAGACCATACCACCCATTTTGCATGTTTGAGCCTAATATATTCAGTTTTCATACGTTACGTTACTGACAATCATTTCCCAAAGGATAAAACCGTATTTCAGCTTTCCTGATATTTTGCTAAATCTCTTAATCTTTCAAAATCAAATATTCAAGTGATACACCCACCTTAAAAATCCATGTTTCTCCTGCTAATAGTTACACAGCCTTATGAAGTCACGGTCCTTTAAATTTTTCCATAAACGCAGGTCTTCTTTTGGGACTATATTCCCCGGTGGAGGCATACATTCACTCCACGCTTTTTATTGAGCTTAAACACTAAAATTACATAACTTCTAAAAAAACCTGAATACACGTCTTGTTGGTGATGATGGATTACCTATCCCAAGAACGTTTACAGTATCAACAAGTTGATTTTAATAGAGAATGAACTGAAACCAATGGAGGTCTGGAAGGTAGGAAAAACATTTTTAATTCACCGTTCCAGTAGTATGCTTTGGGAAATGATTGATGTAACGTTACATGTATGAAAATTGAACATGCGTATTAGGCTCAAACATGCAAAATGGATGGTATGGTCCTTTAAACGTGAACATGGCCAAAAAGTGGTAATTTGCCGCCTTGCGTTGTTTGTTGCACTCAGGCATGCTGCTGCGCTACTTCGTCAACTTCTATGACATGGAGATCATCGAAGAAGAAGCCTTCCTGGCGTGGAAAGAAGACATCACCCAGGAATTCCCTGGAAAAGGAAAAGCGTTATTCCAGGTACGCGATAAACGTGCTGAACGATTTCTCTTTGAAGCATTTTGATCACATGACAAAGCAGCACGTTCTTTATTTTTCCCTGAATTCTGCCTGTCAGGTGAATCAGTGGCTGACGTGGCTGGAGACGGCGGAGGAGGAGGAGTCTGAAGACGACGCCGACTGAGAAGCATCATGTGTAGAAGATGAACCATATCTATTATTGCCTTTCCTTTATTAAACTTCATGCTTCGTTTAACCACTTTAACCACATGACGCTCTGCTGCTTCTGTCTGCCTAATACTAAATAAAAGTATGTAACGGGCCGCGTGTTAAAACCGTACCGTGGTCGGCTGAGAGGCTTCCTGTAACCTTGATGTTTTTTTATTTGGGCGTGTCCTGATCACTTATGAATTCTGAAGTCTGGAGCCATCGTGTTTTTTTGTTTTTTTGCTGCGTTAGGTTTGTAACGTTTTTTGTACTGCATGTTTTACATTTCCACCTTTAATTTTTACCGATTTAAACCCGGTAGGAACCCTTAGGATTAAATAAGCGGTCCGATGCTAAACATCATTCTGCTTCCAAACGGAAATAATCTGACAATTTGATCGTGATCCAGCGAAAATCCTCCGATCAGCGTTTGATTCAGAGACGGACGGAAAGGAGGCGGAGCTAAACAATGAACTGCAGCATGTTTATCAGCACACGCTTTACTAAAAACCACTTGTTTACCCTTTATGAGTTTTAAAAATAAAAGTGCTCTTTGTAGTTTCCTCTGACAAGCGGCTTCCTTCCTGCTTTATTTTCTTCCTGTTGGGAAATTCCTCTTCCTGTTTGTGTTTTACGACACCAATCCTCCGTTACGTCATCGGCGTTTCAAAGTTGCCTGTTTCTACCTCTTAGTTAGATGGGCTTGTGTGGGGTTTTTTTTTTTTTCGTGCTGGGATGATGACGACGATGATGAAGATGAAATGTAAAACCTGCAGCCCAAACGCTCCAGTATCTGATTATGTCCCGGCATAATTGCACAATAAATTAATTGAAGCTGACGTTCCGTTTTCAAGTATTAATATTTAAGAAAGGAAAAGGCTTTTATTAATTGGACGCTCGCCGTCGTGACGGCACCGGGCGCTTCGTCTCAGCCGGAACTCAGAGCGAACGTCAACGTTTATTACGAATACTCGAGTAGAAAAATGAAACGAGCGACTTTTAACGGTCTTTTATTTTAAATTGGCAAAATAAAAGTAACCCTTTTAAATTAAAGTAGTATTTGACACCCCCTTTAAAGGAACAAAGTTAAAAACCAACATGGAGTTTTACCTGGGAATTATGGGAATTGTGCTCAGAGCTTTGTTCATGTATGAAGCATTTGGATCATTGTAATGTATTCATGATTATTGCTTTAATGTCAATAAAGTCCAAACATGAGCACCAGAACACGCTGCTCTGACTGACCACACACACACACTCTACACACACGCTACACACATACACACACTCAATTACACACTCGGTTACACTACACAGTTACACACACTCAGTACACACACACTATACACATTCAATTACACACGACACACACTGCACTTATGGCGTGACACGCAAATGAACTTTTTAATCAGTATCATTATTCAGAGCCAAAACATTTTCATGTTTTGTCCCAAAACACGCCTGTCATGGAAAATCAGACGACTTTTACCGAGAAAAAACGCTGGCTTGAATTTAAAAGTGTCTGGATGGTCTGAACTTTTGATTTTGAGAAATTAGGGGATTTAATGAAAAAAAAAATGCTAATGCTTAAAAAAACCTAAAATGTAGTTTTTATGTTTTGTAAAATAATTGTCAGTGACGTAATATGTATGTGGTTGTGTATATTGGACTCATACATGCAAAATCACTGGTATGATCCTTTAAGAATCATGGACAGGCCATGTCACAAGGGAGGCAGATAAAACCCAGGTCTGGAGGTCCTGATCAGACCAGGTGGATCTGGTTTTAGTCTGCGTGATTCCGTGTTTCACGGCTCATGGATAAATGTTCATGTTTTTCCTGTTATTCCTGGTCTGTCGGGATCCAGAAATATTCCACCACCTTCCTGCTCCTGCGTGAAGGGGCGGAGTCAGGACGCTCCCCTCCAATGGCGGGCANTCCACCACCTTCCTGCTCCTGCGTGAAGGGGCGGAGTCAGGACGCTCCCCTCCAATGGCGGGCAGCTCCCCAAAGTGAGTGGGACCCAGGTCTTTGCCCGCGTGAGGGGCGCTCACCCTCAGCATGGTTCTGAAACGAAAAGCCACATTCCAAAAATCAGGAATCTGATGTTTAGTGAAAACGACGTTTGACGTTCCAGACTCCAGATTTGAGAGTTTTGGTTTTATTCATGAGACAGAAATATCCGTCTGTAGAATCTGACATGTATGAAGCTGATACTCAGCAGGTTTGTTGATCAGGACCCAAAGACGTGCAGCATCACGTGTGATGACGTTTGGATGAGCGGTTCTCAAACTGAGCCGTGCTGATAAAAAGTAGTCCGTGCGGCAGAATACGCTCCGCTCCACAGTGCTGATGGCTGGCTGCGGCGCACACCATAAAGTTCAGCTGGTCCGAACATGCATGTTTTCAACGGGTACTACACGGGTCCAGATAATTCAGGAAACCTGCATCTTAAAATAGACGCAGGTCATTAATATTTCTAAATATTTACACACGTGTGCAACTATTTTACACAGTAGTAATATTTTTAAACTCGCCTTTCACATTATCGCTGGACTAAACTGTGCCTTTTTTTTCTAACTTTTCTCCTGAACATCCAACGCATCGCATCAGCAGAACCTTGATGCTGAAGACAAATTTCTCCTCGGATACAGTAAAGACAACTTTGACCTTTGACCTTAACGATCAAAGCGTCGTTTGCTGGTGAAACCTTTGACATGGCAGGTCGTCTGGTTGGTTTTGTCAGAATGCCATCCTGTGTGATAAACAAAAATGATGAAGCCGAGTATGAAGATGAGGAGGGGGAGGAGCTTCGTGATGAATATGGCGGCTTTGATAAATATTTACTTTCCGTATCAAACGATGAAATTCTCCGTGTTTTTGCCTCAGAATCTGCTTTTCTGAAGAAAATTACGTGTCACAAACTCCACTTTTTTTTTTTTTTTTTTTTNGGGGGGGGGGTTGTTTAAACCTATGTAAATATTGTGTTGCAAAATTGCGTTGCATTTGGTGTAAATATATTTACAGCAACAAATTCGCATCTGAAAGCTTGCTCTTGGTTTAACAGAATTTAATGAGAAAAACGTGAGAAAAACTTTGCTGAGTTTGTTGATGGTTTTTGTGCGATAAAAAATAAACTTAAAAAACATAAATTTGCTCGTGATGCGTAACTAAGACGACCTTCCTGCATTTGATGAACGATGCAGGAACGTGATTCGACGGTGCTGAACATGTGACAAAACATTAAATTTTGTGCTTTTAATCGTTTCTGTAGGAGAACTTCACGGATACAAACCGACTCGTTTCAGTGCCGTGAAAAGGTTTGCGTCTTCAGATCGTTCGGTTTGAAAGCATTCGTCTCCTCGCTGCGATCCAATATCTCGTGTTTAGGAAGTCGCCGACACTTGGTTACCTGGATGAACTCCGCTCGTCTTCGTCGGGACTCGGCTCCGGGGTCGAGATGTACACGGGATCTCCTTCCTGAAAGAATCAAAGGACACGACATATACACGATATTTCTGCTCCGACGTTTCAGCACAGATTCTCAGACGCTGAATCGTCTCACCGTGAAATTTCTCGGGGTTCCATCTTGGTTCTTGAGGATTTTAACCCTCTGATCGCTTTCCGTCATGCACAGGAAGTAGCTCCTGATGTTTGCTTGACACTGTTGAAAGATAAACAGGAAGTCGACTGAAACAAACAAACATCAGCTTCTAGTTTGTTTTTTTTTGTTTTTTGTTTTAATGCTCCGCAGCGTAAAGTCGTTTGCTGATTTCTGGAGACTTTCCTTCATTTTCTATAAACAAGTAGAAAACTGAACAATTTTTTATAATTTATTTTAGACTTTTTTGTTAAAGTTGTTCAGATCGAGTTTTTTTTTTTTTTAAGAATAAAGTATTTTCTAGAAAAACATTTGAGACTTCAGAGGCTTAAATTAGCCTAAATTTAATTTAATTTTAAATTTTAATTTAAATTAAATTTTTAATGCTACATTTTCTATCCAGTTTTAAGTTTATGTTTTGAACTTTATGTTTGTCTTATTTCCTGATTGTAAGGCGTCTTTGATGCTGTGAAAGGCTGCAACAAATAAAAATTATTATTATTATTATTATTATTATCATTATTATTACCATGAGTCAGACAGAATTTAACTAAAAGTCAAAGATCTTTATGTGCACAGCTACCCTCAGGTACTTTAGCATTAGCATTAGCATTAGAAACAGGCAGGTTTACTGCTGTCAGAGGAGGAGAGACAGGAAATGAAGTTGATTTTGTTTTATTGATCTTTTTATGATGGTTTAAGCGTGTGTGTGTGTGTGTGTGTGTGTGTTTTTATAAAATGTCTTGAATAAATTATATTTGTTTTGGCTGAATGATTATCAGAGCTGGATTTGTGTTTTAGGAAGGGAAGCTTTAGTTTCTGTGTGAAGTCTGGGAGAAGACAAAGTTCTGTTTAAGCTGCAAAGTTTTTATAATGAACTTTTGTTTTTTGTTTGTTTGTTATACATTTTGTTTTGTTTCACTGCTGCATCGACGTTATTTGGTGTCTTATCAGTTCCATGTGAGCACTTTGTGTGCGTGACACAAATCAATCAATCAATTATTATTATCGAATGATGATTCATTGTTGTTGTTGTTGCTGTTGTTTTGTTGTTTTTGTTGTTATTTTTGTTGCTGTTGTTGGTGTTGTTTGTTTTTATTGTTGTTTGTTTGTTGTTGTTTTTGTTGTTTTTGTTGCTGTTTGTTGTTTTTGTTGTTTTTGTTGCTGTTGTTTGTTGTTTGTTGTTGTTTTTGTTGCTGTTGTTTGTTGTTTGTTGTTGTTTTTGTTGCTGTTGCTGTTGTTTGTTGATGTTTGTTTGTTGTTGTTTTTGTTGCTGTTGTTTTTGTTGCTGTTGCTGTTGTTGTTTGTTGATATTTGTTTGTTGTTTGTTGATGTTTGTTTGTTGTTGTTTTTGTTGTTTTTGTTGCTGTTTGTTGTTGTTTTTGTTGCTGTTGTTGTTTGTTGCTGTTGTTTGTTGTTTGTTGCTGTTGTTTGTTGTTTGTTGCTGTTGTTTGTTGTTGTTTGTTGTTGTTTTTGTTGCTGTTGTTGTTTTTGTTGTTTTTGGTGCTGTTATTTTTGTTGTTGTTTTTGTTGCTGTTGTTTGTTGTTTGTTGCTGTTGCTGTTGTTTGTTGTTGTTTGTTGTTGTTTTTGTTGTTTGTTGTTTGTTGTTTGTTGCTGTTGTTGTTTGATGTTTGTTTGTTGTTGTTTTTGTTGTTTGTTGTTTGTTGCTGTTGTTTGTTGTTGTTTGTTGCTGTTGCTGTTGCTGTTGTTTGTTGTTGTTGTTGTTTGTTGCTGTTGTTTGTTGTTTTTGTTGTTTGTTGCTGTTGCTGTTGTTTGTTGCTGTTGTTGTTTGTTGTTGTTGTTGTTTGCCGTTCCTCACGGCTTTGTTCTGCCGGAGAGCCTTCAGCTCCTCCTGAGCTCGGAACGCATCGCTTAGCGTCTGATGTTTCTCCCTCCAGCTCAGACACTCGGCCGTCCTCTCCTGTCTCTCCCTCTCAGCCAGACGCCGCTCAGACTCCGCCTCCCGCTGAGCCTGATTGGCTCTTTTGCTCTCCTCCTCTGCCGCTGTCGCTCTGCGCCTGCAGGTCGCCAGCCTGTGAAGAGAAAACCGAAACATGGATTCACCTGCAGCATGTTTACCGTCTTTGCTTTTCTCTCTTTAATTTCCTCTCCTGACCTTTCCTCCATTTTTTTTTTCATGATCAGGTTTTTTAGGGAGTTTTTTTTTCTTAGAGTTTGCCTGGTCGGGAAACGCTGATGTTTAGGCCTGTAAAGCCGTTTGAGACATCATCGTATGTTATATTGGGCTACAAATAAAGTTGACTTATTTAAATGATTTGTCAAGTCTTTTATCCAAATGTCTCAATTCAAATTCATTGTAAGAGATATTCCGACTCATTCCATCAGCTTTTGTTCCTGTTTGTTTTCATTTATTGTCATGGAATTTCCTTCAACTTGGATTTTTATTTGTTTTTGCACTTTTAAATGTGAAATTTCTGTTTATTTGTGCAGCTTTTTTGTCTGTTGCTATCTTGGCCAGGTTTCCCTCACAAACAAATTCTGAATCTCAGGTGGGACTTCCTGTTTAAATAAAGGTGAAATAACTAAAATAAGCTTTAGGACTCTGTAATGAGAAAACGGCTGTACTTTCAGATGAAGCTTGAATGTGACGGTTGTGATCTGGACTCACGTCTCCTGAATCTGGATGTTTTCCTGTGCAGTTTGTCTCAGCTTGTGTCTGAGCTCGTCTCTTTCTCCCGTTAACGTTCGGCGTTCCTGCAGCAGCGCCTGCTTCTCTCCGGATTCTCGGTCCAGCTTCAGTTTGGTCTCAAAGTAGTTTTTCTCTGTTTGTGCCAGTAAAAGCTGCAGATCTTTGTGCTGCAAACCAAAACAGAACCAGATTCATCTTAATTCAGTTCAATCCTTCCTCTGCTCCTGGATGCATCCTGGAAGTAGATGTTGGTGATGAAGAGGGACAGAACTCTTCATCAATTTTGGTTAGGGAAACATTATCTGATAACTGTTCCAATGATGATCCATTATTATTGATTTCCCAAATATATTGAGCTAAGCTGGTCATTTTACTATGTTATCCACCTTCATTGGTAGATGCATTTTTTTTTTTTTTTTTTTTTTTTGTATTATTCCAGTCTGGAAAGTAGGAAAAACAATTCTAATATTTACCACTCCTGTAGTATGATTTGGAAAACGGTTCAGTAACGTAACGTGTATACAGGTTGTATTTATTGGGCTCAAACATGCAAAATCACCAGTGTGGTCCTTTAAGTATAATTTTGAAACATATAACTTTAGCTTGTAATGAAGTACTTTTACTTTGTGTTATCGCTACTTGTACTTAAGTAAAGAATCTGATATATGATTACATGTTGCACTATAATTACACTAATTGTTGCCTCTAACCTAGTTTTTAGGTCAGTTGATATCTATGTCAAAGTGTGTGTGTGTGTGTGTGTGTGTACTTCTGTCTTAAGCTGCTGCAGCTCGTTACTCAGGAGGCTCCTCTCGGCCTCCGCTTGCTCCTTGACCTCCTGGCACCCGTGGGCCCGGGCCTCGGCGAGGGCCCTGCTCTTCTCCGCCTCCCCCCTGGTCGCCTCCGCCTCGTCTGCAGCCCGTGAGCACAACGCCGCCCTCTGCTGGCTCTGATACAGCTTCTGCCTCAGCTGGGGTCAAAGGAGAGGAAGGGAAGGAGGGAGGGGGGGACAGGAAACAGGAGACGTTGGCTATTGTTTGTAAAATGATACTGAACACCCTGCTGAAGAATAAGGGTCACCCACGGGATACCACAGCAAAGGTCATAGGTTAAAGGTGCACTACAGGCCAGAAGTTTGAGGCCATGCCCAGATGCAGCATTATCAGACTGTGTAGCACATGTAGCACATTAATCCAAAATGATGTGGGAGAAGGCAGACAGCAGGAATAGAATGTTAAAACACATCNGTAGCACATTAATCCAAAATGATGTGGGAGAAGGCAGACAGCAGGAATAGAATGTTAAAACACATCGTGGAGTGCTGCACGATAATACAGATAATACAGACTGATGCCTTCATAATCATTTCTGGAGCCAGGCTGACTAATTCTTCTTCAAAACTCATTACTTACATTTATTTTATGAGTTTTTGTCATTTCCTGTGCAATAAATTGTAAAACAAACACTGTATTGATGATTTTTTTTTTTTTTTTNTTTTTTTTTTTTTTTTTTTTTTTTTTTAATCTGGGGGTGGCCTCAAACTTCTGACCTGTAGTGTACTTTAATTTTTTATACTTCAATATACTGTATGTCAATACAAAGTTGAGTAATATATCCATATATATATAAATATATATATATTTATATGTATATATTAAAGCAGCAAAATATTTTAATATTGATCCAAAAAGAATTAGTTACTGGAAAAAGTAGGACAAGCTCTTGCTAGCCAACAAGCCGACACGGCTAACTGGAGGTAAACATAATAAATTAGCACAAATCAGAAAATGATGCTTCCTGCTAAAATATTTTACATCAAGCTTAAAATTAGAAATGAACACCTGGCTCTCTCACAGCAACTATTTGAACACTTACGGTCGTCATGTTGAGATCAGTGTTGAGAAGTACAAACATTAAATGTCTCATGAATTAAATATATTTTTTTATTTTTGTATTTTTCAGTATGAAGTAACCCTTGTGATGTCATAGGGGTCATTTTTCCTGACTTTGCACAGCCACAGAAAGCCTGTTTGCTGTTGTTTTCACATGCTGAGTAGAATGCCAGTGTAATTAATTTAAGATTTTTTTGTTTTTTTACCTCTTTGACTTGAGCCTGCAGCTCCTGGTTCAGGTTCCTGAGGTTCCTCATGGTCAGCTCGTTCTCCGTGCGCATCATGATCCGCTCCATGTGGATCTCATTTGATAAATACTTGTTTTCCTTCCTTAGATCCTCACATTCCTGAAACACAATCACACGGTCACATGATGATCACATGATAATCACATGATCAATGACGTGAAAATAGACTTTCATTCCAAACTGACACATGAAAGGATTTTCTTCATGTCTAATAAAGTCCTGGACGATGATTTCTAGATATTTTGGTTTTGTCTGACTGATGCCAGACAGAAATTCATCATCCTGACCTGTAAAGAACATTTCTTTTCCAGTCGAACAGATTTTTACCATCATTTATCTGTCAGGTTGAATATTATCTCTACATTTTACTCCTGTGATACTGAGAAGGATTCAGATAAATAATATTTGAGGTGAAAATCACTTTTTTCAATTAAAAATGATTCAGTTTCATTGAGTGGTCCTGTACTACAAAGTCCTGTAGTACTACTACACTAAAGTACTAGTGAACAGTAATCACAGTAGCTGGGGGTTAGGGCTGGGTGGGGGTGGGGACTCTGGCTCAGCCAATCACCGGCCTGCATCAGGAAGAGGTGCTCCTGCTTGGGCAATTTCAGGCATCCATTCTGATTTTCCTGATTTGTGAGGATGGTCCATCCATCCATCCATCCATCATCCATCCATCATCCATCCACCCATCCATCATCCATCCATCTATCCATCCATCCATCATCCATCAATCATCCATCCATTCATCCATTCATCCATCCATCCATCATCCATCCATCCATCCATTCATCAATCATCCATCATCATCCATCCATCCATCCATCCATCCATTATCCATCCATCCTTCCATCCATCCATCATCCATCCATCCATCTATCCATCCATCCATCATCCATCCATCATCCATCCACCCATCCATCATCCATCCATCTATCCATCCATNTCCATCATCATCCATCCATCCATCCATCCATCCATTATCCATCCATCCATCCATCCATTATCCATCCATCCTTCCATCCATCCATCATTCATCATCCATCCATCATCCACCTATCATCCATCCATCCATCATCCATCCATCCATCCATCCATCATCCATCCATCCATCAATCATCCATCATCCATCCATCCATCCATTATCCATCCATCCTATCTATCCATCATCCATCACCCATGCATCCATCATCCATCCATCATCCATCCATCATCCATCTATCGTCCATCTACCCATCCATCTTCTTCTGCTTATCTGGGATTGGGTCGTGGTTCCAGGCTAACTCAGGCAGCCCAGACGTTCCTCCTGCTCCTTCCTCAGCATTTCAGACCAGATGGGATACGTAATCCCTCCGGCGTGTTCTGGCTCTGCCTGGCGTGTTCTGGCTCCGCCTGGCATGTTCTGGCTCTGCCCGGCGTGTTCTGGCTCTGCTTGGTGTGTTCTGGCTCTGCTTGGTGTGTTCTGGCTCCACCCTGAGCTCTCCTCCCAGTTGGACATTCCCGGAAAACCTCCAAAGGGAAGCGTCCAGGAGGCGTCCTGATCAGATTCCCACACCACCTCATCTGACTCCTTTCAGCACATTCCTGATGTCTGAGCAGGAATCTTTCTGGAATGTTCTGCATGCTCGTGTGTCCATCCCGCACACAGAAACATGAATAAACATCTTTTTTGAAATGCATCATGGGAATCCTTACCTTCCTCTTTCTGACCAGCTCTCCCTGCAGATGGTTGATCTGCAGGAAGGAGCCGTTGGCGTTGGCGGCGCTGATGGGCCTCACTGCACGTACGGGCCTCTGGGGTGACGGCCTGGAGAGACCTTTGACCTCTTCATCTGCCCCGTTCCCAAACCTGCTGGCTCTGTTCATGTTGCTGCTGCTCATGGAGAACGACTTATACAAGCCGCCATCCATCGAGGAAATCCCTGCCGTCTGCAGGTCCGTGTGCGATTTGGTTCTGAGTGCCATTTTAAAGCCGGAATCCAGGAAAATTCTCCAAAATAAGAGCTGAGAGCAGCCGAGAGGAGAGATCTGCTCAGGATTCAGCCGACGCCGACGTTCTCAGTTTCATCCTGACTTCCTGAGGGATCCGATCACAGCATCCATTATTCACACGGTAACGTGATGCAACGGAGCTGCATGAACCACAGGAAACACGTTTCAGGACACAGTTTATCAAACTGTTCCAATATTTACATAAATCAGGCAGTTTCAGAAACAGCAACTTCCTGTTCTTCAGAGGCAGAAAACCCTCAGGGCTGTGATGACGGAGGGGTCAGAGCCCATGACCTATTACCCTGCGGCCATATTCACACTTTTATTACAAGCCATTAGACTTTTGTTACTGGCCAACCGGAAAAATCTATCAGAAAACTGCAACTAATTCAGAAAAGAATTTTAACTAAAACTAAGAAAAGATCACATGACCTCTCAGCTGCTACTTTACTGGTTATCTGTGATTTTAAAGTCCTTCTGTTTGTTTTAAAGCCTTAAATGACTCCATCATATATTAACATTTATTTTCTATTATTATTTATTATTAAAGATCTTTCTATGTTCCTGCCAGAGCGCTATGGCCATCTATTTTTTATTTTTTTATAGAAGTTCCTCCTGTTTTACACAAGAATGGTGTGACTGATTTTTATTTTTATGTATTTTTTAGTTTTATGCCCCAAACTGTGGAACAGTCGCTGACATTAAAACTGCATCCTCAATTTTAAAAATTAAATGAAAAACCTATTTTTTTAAATCTTTTTAATCTGGTTTTTAACTTGGAGTAGCTGGTTTTGTATTATGCATTTTATGCTGTTCTCTTTTTACATTTAATGTGTTTTTTTATGTGTATTTAGATTTGATTTTTAGACTTTTCATGTTTTTGTAAACTATTTTGGACTGCGTTTCTGTATGAAAGGTGCCATTATTATTATTATTATTATTATTATTATTATTATTATTATTATTATTATTATGTCTGCTGATTAGCTGGTTAGCAGCAAAGGAAGCAGAGTTTGGTCTTCATGTCTGACAGCAGAACAGCAGACAGCAGATGATGATGATGATGATGATGATGATGATGGTGATGATGTGGGAAAAGGAAAAATATGGAGGAAGTTTTCTTTTTCCGGCTGACCTGTCAGACACAGCGCTGCAAAATAAACGCTGACTCAGCAGAAAATCACAGCGACTGAAAAGCAGCAAAAGTTCAGAAAACTCCAGAACATGACAGATTTCTAAAAGTTAGAGTTATAAATATATAAAATTAGACTTATATAAAATGCATTTGCATTTTTTACTTAGGTTTACTTTCCTAACTAGTTTAGGGCAGTGGTTCTCAAACTGTGGCATGTGTACCACTAGTGGTACTTACACCAGATGACTGTGGAAGTTTCTGGATAAAATAACAGGTTTTCTATGGAAATTCTATTATTGTGGCAAATTATTGATAAACGTGAATTAATGGGAATTTATTACAAAAACAGATTTTGATTTAGATTTCTGCTGAGAACGGCTCGACTCTCCTCAGATTTGTTTAAAGTTGTTGTTTTGTTGGAAAGTTCGTAGTTTTGGTACTTTAGTTTGTGAGAATCACTACGTTAACTTAAAGGACCAGACCTGTGGTTTTGTATGTTTAAACCCAGTAAATACTACGCATACTCTTTATGTTACTGCCAACCATTTTCCAAAACATAAAACCATATTTTACTTTTCTTGCCAAATCTCCTAATATTCAAAATCAAATCAGGTGACACACCTTAAACACGACACACATTAAAATTCAGTTTACGCCTGCTAACAGAACACATGATTGTAGAAGGCATGGCCGTTTTAGTTCTCTCTGAAAGCTGTCTTCTCCTGGGACTATATTTCCTGGCAGAGACATAATTTTCTTTACTGAGCAGTAATTCGTGGTCGGCTACTCCAGCCAGTCTGAATCGAAGTTTTACAAGTTTTTTACTGGCATATTCAAGCACCGTGTATTAACATAAGCTAGGTTACTGCACATGCTAAGCGCTAAGCTAAATCATAGCCTAGCATAGCCTGTAGCCTGTTCATCATGTGTCTCATATGGAAACATGATACTCACATCACTGATTTTTTAAAAGTTTTTATTTAGAAAAAACAAAACACCTTGTACAAACCACCATATTCTCTTTTTCGTTTTTCTCTCATCATGCTTTAATATTTCCTGAAAATACTCCATTTTTTGGTTTGTTTTTTTTTACACCAGGTTCAGAAGTAAAGAAACTGCAGCATATTTCTGAGATTAGGACAGAAAAACAGGCTGCAGAATCTGACGTCTCCTCACTTCCTGTTTCCTCTTCAAACTCGCTTCATTTTCAGCCTCGTTCAGACTGAAGGTGTTTGCTTTGTTTTTCTTGTTGTTAATATGGAAAACATGGCGAGGTTTCTGATTTTTACTCTCTGCGTGTCTTTTCCTGTCTTTTCTGTGGCTTTTGACTCCAGTCAGTTTAAAGGTAAGTTATTAATTATTATTTCTCATGGAGGTAAAAGGAACATTTCAGACCAAAAAATGAACAAATCAAAAAATATATAAATGTTTGTCAATTTTTGATTTGATTTATGTGCATTATTTCATAGTTTAGGTTAATGTTCTTATGCTTCTAATGCATGAATTCATAACATCTTTAAAATGTTTTCATACATCTTTTTTATCTTTCTAAGGATTTTTTTTTATGATTAACAGAATATTTTCAGCTCTATCTTTTTCTCCTCTTGGTTGCTTCTGATATAAAAGTCCTTTTTTTTTTTTTTTTTTTTTTAGCTCTTTTACTGCCACAGTCGTTTTAAGTTGGATAACAGCACGAAGTGAATTTCCTGAAATGTAAAAATGTGAAATATTATAATAAAATCTAAAACTGTCGTATTTTTCTGGCAGAAATTTTCCAATGACAGCAGCAAATCAGATTTATTTAACGTGTGGCTGCGTGAGTTTTACTCTGAAATGAGAAAAATAAACTTTTTAAAGGAAGGTGGAGAAATTAAACAACTCTATCATAAGATGCAAAACTTATCATACATGAAATCCAGAATTCTTCACGTCTAATATGTTGTATGTTAACATGTGAAATATTCCAGAAGTCCCTAAAAGTGGCAGAATCGCCGGAGTCTTCATGATTCCAGAGACAGGAAGTTACATCCTCAACTTCACCGCAGCAACAGCTGCCTGCATGTTTCTCAACGTTACCATAGCAACCAGGACGCAGATGGAGAAAGCTCACCGTCACGGACTGGAGACATGCAAGTAAGCGTGTGGCCGTACATGTAACGTGTTACTCTTGTTGTTTATTGTACTTAGGTTCTTAGGATTTGGAGATTAAAGGGAAATTTCGCTCATTTTAAATGCTCACATCTACTGCATGCTGTTTAGTTTAATAAATAAAATAAACGTGCGGCTGAGAAAATTTTATGTTTTGGAAAATGGTCGTCCGTAATGTAACATGTATGTATGCAGGTAGTGGGCTTAAACTTACAAAACCACCAGTATGGTCCTTTAAGAACGACACAGCATGCGGTGTTCACTGGCGCTTTTTATGTCATATGTAAACATGTTCTAGACCTGAAAGCAGCAAATTACTTCATTCTCTGTTAAAGTGACAGTAAAACAAAGTTAAAAGTGGAATAATATCTTTGTAACTTTATTATAATAATTATTAATAATATGATAATATCTTTGTAACTTTATTA
>VXCM01006910.1:0-32500 GCA_014773175.1 Lucifuga dentata
CACACACATATACAACACATAAACACACATACACATATAACACACACTCATATATATACATGCACACTCATACACAGACACGAACACGCACATACAACACACATATACATAACACACACTCATATATATACATGCACATCCACACATATAACACACACATATATGACATACAACACATAAACACACATACACATATAACACACACACATATATGACATACACACACATAACTCACCCATATACTACACACACACATACAGTATACAGTACAACATATATAACACACACCCATATAACACATACAACACATAAACACACACACACACCCACATATAACACACATATACACACATACCTGTAAACAAATACCCACACACACGCATGTAACACACACACACATATACACACACTTACAGCACACACAGCACTTTTCACATAAATACACATACACATGCACATGAACAGACACATACACAAACACACATACACTCACTGAGACACAAAACACAGTCACTCACACACAAACTCACATTGCATACTTTCTCTCACACACACACACACACACACACACACACTTTTGGTTAATATAAACTACACACAGGCAGTCAGATGAATTTTCATGTCAGTACAGGTTTTGGACACAGGGTGGTGCTGTTACCTTTGATAAAAATGAGTGTGTGTGGTGTGTGTGCGTGCATATATATGTACATGCATGTGTGTGTATTTGTTTGCATATCATTAGTATGTAAAGCACTCCTGTGGGACTCCGCAGGCTCCTGCTGAGGACGCGTGTGCGTGTTGTATACATGTTACGTCACAGCAGCAACAGCAACTCCTGATATTGACTCTGATTGGTTGTTGCTGATCTTTGACATTATTCATATCTGTTATTTCTGATTTTACTTGTTGTGAAAATCCATCTTTCCTCTCATCTTTGAGACATTTCACACAGGGCTGTGTGTGTGTGTGTGTGTGTGTGTGGACTTTTCTCCTTCAATTTTTATTTACAGAAGCAAACACTGGCCACAGGGAGAAAATGATAATAATAATAATAATAATAGTAATAATAGTATTTTTTCATCATGTTTGCAGTACTTTTAGGTATGTAATTCTATATATTATCTTCAGTATTTGGCGTTTGTCAAAGCAGCAGCATAATCGTGTATTCACACGACAGCTTCAGAGCCACTCGTAAAGGTCAGACCAAACAATTAAATAAAGTTTGAGTTTTTTTTTTTTTTTTNTTTTTTTTTTTTTTTATCTGTGTTTGAGGAATAATTTCAGATTTACTTCATGCTTCGCTGAGCAGGAAAATTAAACAAAAATAACACATTTTGCTTCCATAGAATCTGTTGCTACTGTTTAAATTGCTCCCAATTACAGTCCTTATCGCCCCCACCCCTTCCTCTCATCTATTTTTGTCTTTAAAGGACCATACCAGTGGTTTTGCATGTTCTAGCCCAACATGTACTGATAAATGAAAAAGACCGTGCCCTCTAAATTCAGACATACATGTTAGCAGTGAAATGTTGGATTTTAAGGTGGATGCATCACCTGAAAATTTTATTTAGAAAGATTGGGGGATTTGGCAAAATAACAGTAAAAGTAAAATACAGTTTTGTTTGAGAAATTGGTTGTGTATACAGGCTCAAACGTGCAGAATCGCCAGTATGATCCTTTAATGGGCGCATCACCTGAATGTTTGATTCTAAAATATTTGGGGATTTGGCAAAATAACACGAAACTTACAAATACAGCTTTATATTTTGGAAAATGGTTGTCAGTAGCATAGCATTATGCAGGTTTATATATTGGGCTCAAACCTGCAAAATCACCGGTTTGGCCCTTTAATGTTAGCCACAACAACTGAAACAGATGCGAAAGATTTTTTATATCAAGCTGCAGATGAACATGTTGAGGGTTAGCGTGTTGCTGCATGTGGTCACTGTGAATATTAGCTCACCTGTTGCCCAAATCTCATTCTCAGCACTCTCTCATATATTTCTTATATTTCATATTTCCATAATTAGCGTGTTTTTAAGCGGTAGAAGATGTCAAATAACGGTCTCGTTCCTGCAGCCATTCCTTTGGGCCTGATCGTGGTTCCTGGTGACAGTGACTTGGAGACCTGCAGAGAGCACATCCAACGTCTGCAAGAGGTAAGGATGGGACGGCATCCTCTCCTTTTGCTCGACTCTCCCTCTGCTCCCTTCTTCCTCTGTAGGATTTCTGCTCTGTCCATCCCTCGCTCAGATGCCCACAGGTTGGTAGTTTGACACCTCAGTGTGATTTTTATTTTTTTAATTTTTTTTTTTATTTATTTATTGGCTCAGAGGCACGCGGGAACCTAAGAGCTGCCAACGTTTTTGAAAGAAGTATTTCACTTTGGCATTAAGGTTTTAATAATCCATTGAATATTTCAGCAACGATCATGTCAAACAGCAGTATCTTAATGGGAAAGATACTGTAGCTTAAAGGGCCATACCAGTGATTTTGCATGCTCAAGCCCACATTTTGCCCACGCATACACACATGTACAGCTCACTCACAAACCTATATACTCACAGTTACACACACACATACAGCAGCCAGACACACACACACGCACACACACACACACACAGTCGCCATTATAAACAAACACCCACACACATAAACAGAACAGATTCTGTACTGGAGGGGGTTAGAAGGTTCACAATGTGCTCGATACCACATTATACAACACACACACACACACACACACACACACACACACACACATACAGATATAAAACAACAATAAAGCATGATTTAAACATGGCTTTGAAGTGGAAAAGGACTTAGTCACCTTCGTTACCTTTAGGACTCCTACAAAGACTCAATAAATGAGAAGTGAAATCTGTTTGCTTGAGAATGAGCAGCAGCTCGGCTAATAAAGCGTGCGTTACCACAACGACGCCTTATGATTTGTGCTTTTTATGTTTGATTAAAATCTTTTGGTTTTTGCTTTTTTTTGTCAAAGTAACTTAATTTAACTAATCCAACACGGAGCGACACGGAAATACATGTGTATCTCCGCCAGGAAATATAATCCCAGGAGAAGACGGCTTTTACTTAGAAATAAATACTGAGAAATTAAAACGACTGTGCTTTCTACAATCCTGCATAAATGTTAGAAGGCGAAACATTGAATTTTTTGATGGATTTATCGCTGTAAAATTTGATTTTGAAAGATTAGGGGATTTGGCAAAATAACAGGAAAACTAAAACACGATTTTATGTTTTGGAAACGGTTGGCAGTAATGTGTATGCAGGTTGTATTTATTGGGCTTAAACATGCAAAATCACCAGAATGGTCCTTTAAGTTGCCAATGCAGTTGATTTTCAGCTGCATAATGTGTTATGTTCACCAAAATATATTTTGCTGCTCTGGGCTTCACACATTCTCCACCCAGGATGTAATCCCATCTCACTTTAGATGTAAGGCAGAGTTCTGCATGTGACTCCACCCCCATGTGTAACTCCGCCCCTGCATCCAAGACACAGCGAAGACCCTAAATTTAGATTTCTACCTCCCTAACCAAGAGGAAATTAGCATTGCAGAACAGTGTCCTTTGAATAAAAATTACATTATAGGAACATCAACATTATTTCTGACAGTTTATGAAACAATAATATCTATAATCCAGCTAAAGAATGCTCCTGCTTATCAGCGCGTGTCCTGATGTGCTAAACGCTTTGTAATAACGACTGTCAGAATGCGATAACACAGACTGTTGATGCCTCCAAAAACTTAATTAACAAATCCATCAGTCCTGAGCTCTCTTTGCTTGAGGATGACACGTCATATTTCTCTATAAGACTCCATAATCACACACTCTGTTTGCACACATTGACTCGGATATAGAAACTGTATGCTTAAAAGACCATACCAGCGATTGTGCATTTTGAGCCCAATATGTACAACCCGCATTAGGGATGGGCGTTATGATTATTTTTTGAGGTCGAATAATCAAGCCAAATTTTCGATTAGTCATGACATCATCGCTATCACATGCCCTCACCCTGACAAAAAATTCCAGTGAGTGAACCACAAGCATCATTTAATTTTTTAACACGCTTTAAACACTTTTTCAGACTTTACTGAACACATGTTCGCTGTCACTCAGTTTGCTCTTCTTGCTGCTGAAGCTCAACATTTTTGTGGCGATGGTGTAAATGACTCCTAGTCATACTGGTCAACCCGTGGAAAGATAGCTTCATCACCAGAGGTGTAGAGTGGCCAGAAACTGTACTCAGATAAAAGTATTGTTACTTCTGATAATAGTGACTCAAGTATAAGTAAGAGTAGTCACCAAAATAATGACTTGAGTAGTGAGTAACTTTGATCAAGCTTATTCTTTAGAATAATCAACAAAGTGCTCGTCTGAGGAAAAAAATGCAAAGTAGCCATGTGTAGCTTCTAATACAGTCCAAATCATAAAGAAACAGTAGACAGTAATAAATCACATATTTACCACATAACAAATAATGACAATTCTGCCCTGGCCCCAAGACAGTTAGCTAAGTTAGCTTCATGAATTTGCTCACAAGAGAACAGGAAACCTTGATTTAGCATTAGCAGCAGCAACTAGTTAAGACAGTTAGCTAGGTTAGCTTTATGAATTTACTGAGAACCAGAACAGGAAACCTTGGGTTAGCATTAGCAGCCAGCAACTAGTTAAGACAGTTAGCTAGGTTAGCTTCATGAATTTATTCAGAACAGAACAGGAAAACTTGAGTTAGCATTAGCAGCAGCAGCTAGTTAAGACAGCTAGGTTAGCTTCATGATTTACGCAGAATAGAACAGGAAAACTTGAGTTAGCATTAGCAGCAGCAGCTAGTTAAGTAGCTAACATAGCAGATTAGCGCCACGTTTCCTCAAGTTCCATGTTGATTCTTAGAAGCTGAAATGTCACATTTTTAGCAGACAAAGACTCAACGCATTATGTAGACTGAAAAGAAAACAGCATTTGAACGTGTGGCCAGGAATGTGCCTCTTCTAAACCTCCTGCTGTTGATTCGGCAATGACTGTTCTGCTCCAGGTGAAACCATGGAAATGGAGGGTGGGGGCGTGGCTACTTTGGAGCTGAAGCAGACAGTGTAGTGTCTGACAAGGAGAGAAAAACTGAACGTGACTGAATTCAAATGGTGAAATCAAAAGTAATGCAAAGAGTGCGACCAAATGTAATGGAGTAAAAGTATATTATTATCTTAAATATACTCAAGCACGAGTTAAAAGTATCCTGCAATAAAACTACTCAGTAAAGTAGTTAAAAAAGTTACTTATGTAAATGTAACGGAGTAAATGGAACACGTTACTACACACCTCTGTTGTCCTGCATAATGAGTACTCAACTTTGTTGTCAATAACTCCACCTTGGTTTCATTTTATTGCCGACGTCTGACTCACATTGACTTAGCTGCAGGGACACACTTGTATAGGGTAAGAAGAGTATCTTAGAGCACCTAACTGAGTCCTGTGCTAGCATACAAAAGTCTGTTTGAAACTGAAATTAAAAGGGTGGACAGATCCAAAGAAGAAGGTGGGGTTCATTAACCCTTTCAGTATGTCCAATCTCCCGCCTACTTTCCACAGAAACTAAAGCGAAGGTGCAGCACACCAATGACCATTTCCAATAATCAATTATTCATGCACATCCCTAACCTGCAGACATGTTACGTATTTCAGAATGCTCCACGGGCTTTCCCGTTTTCATTACAGAGTCCAACAGAAATAAAGCATATCCCTCCCTCAACCCTTCAAATGCAGGGTTCACAGGGTTCACAAGTCTGGTTACCAGTAAGCCGTTTCTTTAGTTCCTTGGCAAATAAATGAAAAGTACTGAGCTCTCCAATGTGTGCCAACGTAGAGTTCCAATCTTGTGTGGCTTGAAAGGAAAAGGCAATCTATCAAAATCTGTAATTCTCTGAGATATCCTGATAACAAACAGACAACCACAGGTTAAATAATAGATTGCAGGTTCAGAGATTCTCCTGAGACCTGAGTTCAGGTCTCAGGAGAATCCCATGAACTCATGAACTTAGCAGAGTTCAAACCTACCACACCTTATTTCTTCAACATTTTCCCTCTGTCGTTTTGTTAGTGCCCCTCAGACTTTCACTCCTCTGCTCTGATTCTTGCAGTTCCATTTGGACTTGTCGCAAAGAGACATTTTGTTACACATAGACATCGGCGGAGACAAATTTCTGTCAAATTCTTTTCTTGTCCTTCTGTAAACTTAAAATGTCAGACAGACACTGTACCATTTAAGTGACCTTTTAGGTTCTTGTTAGCTTGCTGCACATTTGAATCGTTCTGATTGGCCACAGTCTGTGATTTCTCTGCTCATTGACGTGCTACGATGTGGGTTCTAACACTTCCACACAGTCTATTGGCGATTTCCAGTATTTTCAGTGTCTTCAAAAACATGGCTACATCTACAAAGTGTCGTCACATGCAGGCGTATTCATTCTTCATATCAATTTCTGGAAATCTGATTGTTACTTCAGAAATGAGAATTCACAAAACTTCTCAAACTACCAGCGAGCCAATGAAAATCTCTGACATCATAAACCAGCTGATCACTCAATCCTCGTTTGGGCAATTAATCATGCATTGCGTCCTTTTGGGGTTAGCATTGGGCCAAACTCGTACTGTCTGCCTGCCAGGATATTTAAAGTTCCCTGCAAATAATCAACATGGTGGATATTTGTGTCTGGTGTGAAAAGATTTTCAGGCTTTTACAAGATCAACTTTACTACTCGAGAACAATATTACACAGTACTAGTTCTTGTACTTTTATGAGCTAAATTTAGCTTCCTGTGTCAGGAAATCTGAGCCATTTTCACTTTACCCTAAACCCAAACCGATCACACAGCAGGTCAGACACGCCTTAGCCTGACTCAGGTGTATCACTTTTTTAAATTCATGATATTGGTGAGAAATTCAAATAGGAGAAAAATACATAAAGTTTTATTTTTGGAGAAATTAGTTTCCATGTGTGTCTCAAGTTAAATGACCATACTGGTTACATTTGCATGTTTAAGCCCAGTAAATACGACTCGCACACATATTATGTTACTGACCACCATTTTCCAAAACATAAAGCGGTAAATATTGGAATTGTTTTTCCTACCTTCCAGGCTGCCATTGGTTCATTCCAGGACGCTATAAAAAATCAACTTGTAGAGAGTTGAAACATGTTTAAGCTAAATAATCCATCACAGCAAACACAACGTCTATTAAATGTTTTGTCAAAGTAACTTTATTTATCCAGTCCAACATGAAGCTACATGAAAGAAAATGTACGTCTCCGCCAGGAAATATAGTCCCAGGAGAAGACGGGTTTTACTGACAAATTGAATCGACTGAGTCTTCTACATTGTTGGCAGATGAAACATTGAATGTTAAGGTGTGTGTATCATCTGAAGATTTGATTTTGAAAGATTAAAGGATTTGAAAAGAATAACAGGAAAACTAAAATATGGTTTGATGTTTTGGAAAATGGTTTGTCAGTAACATAATGTATACATGGATCGTATTTACTGTGGTCAGACGTGCAAAAACACTATATGACCCTTTAAAGCATGACGCGTGGCCTAAACAGAGCTGTCGCATGCATGTCTGTGAGTTTTCTAAGCATGAGTGTTAGTTGTATTGCATGCTATTGTGTGTGTGTGTGTGTGTGTGTTGGTAGATTCTTGTGCTGTGATGCGCTGAAANTTTTTTTTTTTTTTTTGTTTTTGTGTTGCTGCTGCCCAAATCGTTTTTAAGAAAATGTCATGTGGGCAGCAAGAAAGTCAAGAGAGCCTGCGACTAAAGAGGAAAATGTGACAAGTCTTGTCATTTTAATAAACGATTCCCTCAGTGTTGACGGGAAACAACGTCTAGCCAAGCTCGTGTGTGTAATTAACGATGGATGAGGAAGCCAAACACAAGCTGGGAACATTTCTCCTGCTGCCTTAATGTCATCTGTCCCCCACAGACAAACGACAGTAAAATCACATTATTATGGCTCTTGCTGTGTACTTTTGGACTTAAGGTTCAAACTAAACAAGAAACTACCAGATGGAGAATTATCCAGAATTGGAACGATGTGGCTCTCTTTGGGAGTTCGTTGCCAGCGGAGAATAAATACCCTGGATTATGAAGTAAGACATGATCTAGGAAATGTCATTCTGGTTCCAAAATATGAAACAAAGGAAATTTGGGAGGTTTCTGGAAAAGCTCCTGAGTTCCTGGAGAAGCTCCTAAGTTTCAAGAGAAGTCCCTAAGTTCCTGGAAAAGTTTCCGTGATACAAAAGGCAGATTCTGTCGCCCAACAGCCCGTCCAATCAGCCATTTCCAAACCTGCAGGAAAACTGGGAGACACTATGTAAAGTCCTCCTCTCTCTGCAGGAAGTGGAATATGGTACTGGTTTTCCTCTCCGTAATAATTATAGTGGTATAAAGCTCACATCTAGTCCTCAACAGTATACAGACAAATGTACAGAAATGTGAACTCTCTCTCTCTGTAATATTTTTACTCGGTGATTCTATATGAAATTGGACGGGAAAGATGGATTTAATTAGGTCCAAACTAGTTCAGGATAAGCGTCGGAGTTGACCGCAGAAGTTGAAACCATGACTACATTTTTTTAAAAAAAGAGAGAGAGACAAGTTAACCGAATCACTGTCCGTCAGTTTTGGAGCATTATTAGCAGCATTTTGCCGCAGCTAATTGGCATAAATCAAAAGACAGGCTTGTTAAGATTCTATTAGAAGTCCTGAAGCTGCAGCAGTGTTTATGTAAAAGGAGACCTGCTCGCCAAGAATATTATTTTTCTCTATTTTTCCTCCTCCGTGGCCTGAGGGAGCCGTGCTGTCACGCTCTGTCACCCTGATGTGAGCGGTGAAGGGTCCCGCGCCGACCGACGCCATTGATTTTGCGCACGGCCTTCAGATCCGCAGTTTCCATTTCTGAGGCTCACAGCAGCAGATTCCAAACGACTTCACCGTCCTGTCATGTGGGAGCTTCATTAGCAGGGCTCAAACAAGTGGAGCTGCGAGGTTATTAAATATAACTACTATTCAGCAGACCAAGCCGATCACCCAGTTTGTTAAATGATAAAGGCTGAATGCCAGCAGGGAGGAACATGGTTTGAGTGTGAGTTAAAGAAGAGAAACAAACTAAACTGGTCTGGCACCTGATGGATGCCCAGACAGGTGAGACTCACCTTCCCGGACTTCTCAAGAGTCTCCAGTCCGCCTCAGTCCGTCTGATCATCATTGGTGGCCAACTCATAGTTCGGTTTTGAGTCTTCGGGGGAGATTCTTGAAAAAATCACGCTAACTACATGCTAAATAAGCACCACAGTAATTGAAACTCATTCATAAAGTTTCCTTTATGTTAATCATCGTTGTGAGGTGCATCACAGGTAAAAGCCGGTGATGATCAGCATGTTACTGAGATTTAGTATCGCTGAAATTTGCCGTCAGAATGAAACATGTCTTAGTATTTGCATGACGGCGCGGTGCATGAATCGCCATATTCCTTATTTACATGTCGCTTCCCCGACATGTAAATAAGGAAATATCATAGTAACTCCTCTTTCAAGACATACGCTAAAAGATGTCGGCCAGATTCATAAATGATTTACTGTGTCGACATGGGTGAATATCATCGTGCAGCCATTTTTCCCTCATTCATAAACACCTGTTACAGCAGTGAAACATTGAATTTTAAGGTGTGTGCATCGCCTGAACATTTGATTTTGGTTTTTTAATGATTAGGGGATTTGGCAAAATAAGAAAAAATGTTTTTTTTTTTTTGGTTTGGAAATTGGTATGCAGGTTGTACTTACTGGACTTAAACATGCCAAAAAAAAAAAAAAAACCCAGATGTCATCTCAGCCTTTTCTCCTTACCGTCCAGAGCATTTATCAATAGAAAGCATCATGTTGAGGAACTCCACGATTTTCCGTTTTTCCTCCTCGCATGAGGTCCTGGGTTTGACCCCTGACCTCTCACACACAGGTCAGGGGTGTTCGCCCCATGATGGGCTTCAGCGCCTGGGATCCAATAATTGAATGACCCTGACCTCAACCATGTCCATGCAGCGTTCCTGCAACAGACAGACTTTTAACAACAATAGAAATCCTGGATTTGAATCACACAGCAGGAAAGTCTCTTTCTGGCATTTTGAAGACGTGGCCAAACAGCAGCACAAGTGGAATCTGAGAACGTGTGGGCTTGTTAAAAATAATGAGCTGTGTGGGCCGTTTGTCTAGCAGCCACATAAGCTTCTGATTCCACCAACCTTTATCACGGCTGAACATATTGTTATTTTCTAAAGCAAGCCCCAGTTCACATCAGTTCACCTGATCTCACAGATCTTCATCTCACTTAAACGATTAGCTGTGAAATGTCGACTTCTTCTAAAAATGTCCTTTCTTACACAAGTGCAGATTAGTGCTTATGGTCTATTTCATCCTGCTTTCAGAGGTGGAAACTGTCTTTTTTGCTTTAATTTTTGGATTTAATTAATTTGAATACAGCTATGCACAGTTTGTCGATCTGCATGATTCAACATCGTCGTTTCACCATAGAATTATATCGCAGCAAAATAGCACAATGGAGACATGATGGTTCAACTCCATAAATGTTCAAATAGTGGGTTGGGGCTTTATGTACCTCAGCTTAATCAGAGGCAGTCTTTTATTTCTAATTTTAAGTTGTATGTAAAAAAAATTTTTGTAGAAAGTATTATTTTCTGATCTGCGCTCATTTGATAAATTAAATTAGCTGTTTACCTCCAGTTAGCCGTGCTCTCCTCTTGTCCGCTAGCTAGAGCTCGTCCTGCTTTTTCCAGTATCTAATTTGTTTCAGATCAATATTTACATGCGTTGCAGCTTCTTCAGTGGAATTTTCCTCTTCATATTGCAAAATTCTCTTTTTTTAAATTCATCAGATTTCTGTCCATGGACCGTGCTTCTCACCAAAGTTTCCATCTGCCGGTGTTACAGTAAATTTGTATTCTTTAGTTTCTGTACATAGCATTACACTACTTCAAATTCAGCTACTGTCATCTGGTGCGTATGTTTGTTACTACGCCCATAGTGACCGCAAACCCAGCCTTTGTTTCTTCATGCTGACACCCCCCCCCATTATTTGAATGCCGATTTTTATTTTTTATGTAATATTAACAGTATTCATGATGGCAGTGTACTCGAAAACAAAATATTCTCATGTTATTGCAGGTTTGTAGCCTGCAGTGAGTTTTGATCATGACAGTGCATTCAGTCCTCTGGTCAGAACATTTTGCCTTGCATCATTCCTCGCCGCTCAAAGCACTCTCACCTGATAGGTCCCCCAAACAAAGAAAGTGATTGGTTATAATTTTTCACATTGGACTTCCTGTTTAACGATTTTCAACATGGTGACTTCAAGATGAATCACTCGCTCTTGTTGGCTCCCTGAACGAGCAACGATCCACCGAGACCAAGGTTGACCAAGAAGTACTTAAAAACCCAGGGGAATCAGATTAAGTAATCAGATTACTGTAGCGATATGATCATACCCCTGGATGTGTATATAAATGCCGTGAACAGAAAAGTTTAGGCGCATTGAGGATGAGATGATGAGTTGTCGTGAACCCACGTCTTCCTTTCAGAAGGAGCTTTTCATCTTCATCTTCATCTTCAAGAACAATCACAGCAAACAGACTGTAAATGTTTATTTTTATCCACATTCTGCTTTTAATTTACTGTAGATCACTAGTAATAAGAAGACCAGCTCACAAGCTGTTGTCAGATGTTGTGTTGCATAGCAACAAGAATGATGTAAGACTTCGAGCGCCCTTTGATCTCGTCCTCTCTGGAGGCCGATGATGCAAACAGATTCATGTAGTGACTGAAGAGGAGAAAAACAGCTCAGATCTGATCGCGACCTTATAAGGTGAAGGGTTATTGTGGTAAATGAGCTGTCGTGGAATGTGCGTTCATTTGCTGGGTGGACATAAACGGATGTGTGAAGCTTTTTTTCATCAAACATCAATACAAACACGCTTTGCTACTGAAACCCAACAAAGCAAAAACTGTAATTTGCACCATCGTTTCTGGGTTGGCGATCTTAATAGTCCCATAAATCCAGACGCAAAAACCTGCTGAGGAAGTCTTATTGAAGTTTTTTTGTCAGCATGGTGCTCTGAACGCACCACGAGACGCCAGCAGAGGAGGAACTCTTTGTTTGCAAGAGGAAGAACATGAGTGAATGGAGAAGAAAGAGAGAGAGAAAAAAGAAAGTGAAGACAAGGGTCCGTCAGCATTTGATTTGTTTGTAGGTTTTGTGTAAAAGCCTGCAGGCGTTTAACTCAGCTCAGCAGTGGGATTAGATAAGTGTAGACAAACAGAGAAAAGGAAGTGGAGAGCTTCTTTCAAGTGTGCAAAAAAAGGTTTGACACTTTCAAAGGAAATAGCGTTAGGTTCTTTATTGTTTGGCTTGTTTTCTTCTCTTAGAATTTGACTTTTTATACAGTCAGACATTACTCCGGCGCTGAGCAGAAATGAGTTTTTGAGATGGATTTAACTGCCTCTAGTCAATATTTTCTTCCACAGCGGCACTCATTATATATAAATTGTGCCATTTTCATGCTAAAATCCAAAGTGCACAGAAATCCTCCCCCCCAAGACTTTATTCTAGCTGTTGTGGAAAAGCCTCTTAGACATGAGAGACCAGCGATATGCAGCCGTATGTCACTGAGCGGACAGATTATCCAGGTTTTCAGTCCAAACCAAAACAAAAAGCCCCCAGGGGACAGCGCCATGCTGTGCCGCCATTTTGGTATAGTAGACGTGACATCCTGTGTCCCTGAAAGACATTTTTTGTGATGCTACACTTCACACGGAGTGGAACTTTCAGGGCAAAAAAGAAACGTCTCGCAAGGCTCAAAGCGTGGCAATTAATGTTCTTTGAGTGTTCTTTGTGTCCTCCAAGGTGAACTTTACTTTTTTGTTTTGGCTCATTCACGACTTCCTCTTCCGTTGCCGTGTCATCTGAATGTTTGTCTCAGTCATCCAGGCGATCAGATGTCTAAAACGTTGATGTTGAGTCGCTCAACCAGAAAAAAACAGCTTGAAAATGTTTCATCGTTCATCCAAAAGGCTTATAGACTTTGAATGAACGGCAAAACGTCCAGTTTGTCCAGTGTTGACCACGGATGATTTATGTTTTGGCTGTCATGCTGCCCCCTGCTGGACATATTATGTAATCCTGCAAGGAAAGTAAGTGAATTTGTGAATATTGCTTGCGTAGAAATTTGTGTTTGTAAGCATATTTGTACTTGAAACTGAATGAACTCTGAGCTGAGCTTAATGAGAATTAAAATGCCAAAATAAAAAAGTCCTGAGCTGTTAAAACATTTAATCTGAAACAAACACAGGTTCATTTCAGATTAAAGGTCAAATGCCGCGTCATCTATCTGTGGCCCTGAGTGGTTTTATTGCGGCGAATGCTTTATTGTTCAGACGCAGTTGGTGTACTTCAAGGTTTTCCAAGTGACCATCTTCTGTTTTTTTTTTTTTTTTTNTTTTTTTTTTTTTTTTTGGTGTGCATTTTCTCAAACAGACAGCGAATTTGTCTTGTTATCTTTTAAAGAAAAGAGGGGCTTGATCCGCTGCCCCTTTCTATCTCTTTCGTGTTCCGTTTCCTTCACCATTAAGCTTTCCACATCAGCGAGTTTCTGCCTCCGCTTTGGTTTTCAGTGGGAAACCTGAGTTTAATCATCCTGAAACGCTTCCTGTGGAGCTGCTACCTTAAAGTCAAGTCAGATCTCCAGTCAGAGAACCCGAGTCAAAGCTCAGGCTGACAGACGAGACATCAGAGTTTTTGTTTTTCACTCGATCGCTTTGTGTTCTGGGGACAAGACAGAATGGAAGAACAATACTAAGAATTAAAATTCAATATGTTAAGAAGCAGAAACACAAAAATTGACGGCTGCGTCTATTTACTGGAAATAGCATTTATCACATCATCATTTTCAATTTATCATATTAATCTCAGTGGCATCTCATTAACTCTGAAGTTGAGTCAGCCAAACAGATCAAACCCCATCAGGAATCCATCATTTTATTGATGATGGCTCACGATGAACAAATTGGTGAAACCCAAGTTTAGTTCGCCATCTCTCTCGGCCAGTTTGCTACCATCTTTCATCTGATTGGTCCGTTTGTCTGTCTCTCAGGAGGAAGCAGCCAAACCAGCAAACGTGTCCACTCAGAGATTATCTCCTAAGTGGTGTTTTCTCGACTGTAAGTACATCAAATTCCCTGTTTTCTGAACCTTTTCTTTTCTCCTCTGTTTTCTCCTTTCTTAACTTGTTGGGTAGAGACTCGGTGACATTTGTGGGAGAAAACAAACAAAAAAAAAAAAAANAAAAAAAAAAAAAAACGCATGGCCACGACTTACAAATGCATGGGAATGGATTCTTAAGACCCAATAAATGTTTGCAAAGTGTAATAAACTCACACATGATCGCTTGCAATAGCTGTTTCAAAGCGATTACCGTAAAGTTCAGAACAAATGCGCAATGAATTTGTCACTCCCACACATTAATAAGTATCTCCTGTCTGTGATTTATGTATGTCGTTCCCACGCATTAGTACTAAAGGGACATGTGAGGAGTAAAAAATATCAGTGGAAGGAAAAACCATAACAAGTCTTTTTGTGAGATAAAGCAAAAATTTTGTAAGGTAATGCAGTATTTTTTTAAGATAATGCAAAACTTTTGTGAGATAACGTTTAGCAAAATGTTAGAGAGATTACGTGTAAACTTTTGCATTATCTCGCAAAAGTATTGCATTATCTCGCAAAAGTATTGTGTTATCTCACAAAACTTTTACAAGATAGCACAAGTGACCGAGACCCAAGCAGCAAGTGAATGTCTTTATATTTTAGTGAAGTAAAATATAAAGTAGATAAACCTCGACAACTCATTCCATTGTTGCCTAGCAACGGCATGCATTAGAGTGACCCAAATATACTGTAGCACTTCTGCTCAATGAAGGGTCAAGTTTTGCATTATCTCGCAAAAGTTTTGTGTTATCGCGCAAAACGCTATTTTTTTCCTTCCATGTATTTTTTTCCTCCCATGTCCCCTTAGAGGTTCTGTACATTAGTAACTTGTGGCCACGCATTAATGTTTTTTTTCATAAATGTCACTGCCATAAATGTCCGCCATTTTAAATCAAAGTATTTGAAATGTATATTTTGTCATGGTACTTGGTGGTTTTGTGTGTGTAACACACAGTATGTGGTTAAATTTAATTATCACCAAAATTCCTCTTTGTTCTTTCATAAAAATAAGTTGGTTTTCTGTTTTTGCATGTGAACAGTTTCTTTCTACAGATCTCAGAAAAGTTGCGTGAAAACTCGAATCTTGTGTTTTCTCTCAGCGTCGTACTGTCAGTGTTTTGTCCGCCAAATGATGTTTTTGTGCATTGATCACTAAGACCTGGGACAAAGCTTCAAACATTGCTCAGATTTTATTCCGATGAAATTTACCATCAAATTTTTACGTGGCAGCGTTTTTTATATGAATAAGGAAATACCGTAGTAACGCCTCTTTCAAGTCAAAGGCTAAAAATGCCTGGAACAGATGTTTATACTGAGGGAACGTGGCGATATTTGCCTTATCGACACGGTAAGTCTGGTGCTGCGTTTTATTTTTATTTTTCTGTTGTTTTTTCTTTCACACACAGGTACAACGGTTCTCATCCTGCGGTTTGCTGGTTCTTTTTTCTTTACGGACCAATTTATGTTTTTGGGGTCGAAATGCTCCGAACATTAGGTCAGAAGCGTTGGATCTGTGTCGATGGAAATGAAACCATCGCAGATCTCAACGCGTCTGAACGCTGATGGGAGATTTTGAACCACTGCGTCAGATGTTCCGTCGCTTCAGACTTTAGACAGGCGAAAGCAAGAGTCGCTGAAGCTGTTCTGGCAGCTGCTGCTGATCAAAAAAACCTACGCTGACAATTTATGGCGGGTTTTTCCTTTAATTTGTCACTCGTCTGCTCTATATTGGGATATAATGTGATAACACACACTGACACGCACACTCACACACACACACACACACACTCTCACAAAGTTCTGTGTCTGTGCTGTACATGTCAGAGAAAAAGAGAGAGAGTGTGTTTTCAGTCTGTCTGCGAAAGAGAGAAACACACCATGAGAGTGTTTTTGGTGTGTTTGTGTGTGTGTGTGAGACCTATAAAAATATGAAACATGTATATTTAGGTGTCACGTGATGTTTCTTTAAGTTCCATATTTGTTTGTCTCTGCAGCAACCACAGCAGACCGTTTCTACCGGATAGACCGAGCACAGGTGAGCTTACCTGTCTGATTCACGTGCTTTTATTAAAGGAGCACACCGGTGATTTTGCATGTTTGGGCCCAATAAATGCAACCCTGATACACATTAGGTCACTGCTGACCATTTTCCAAAACGTATGATTGGAGCGGTCTTCTTCTTCTTTTCCTTTCGGCTTTTCCCTTCAGGGGTCACCACAGCGAATCATCTGCCTCCATCTAACCCTATCCTCTGCCTCCTCTTCTCTCACACCAACTAACTTCATGTCCTCTTTCACTACATCCATAAATCTCCTCTTTGGTCTTCCTCTAGGCCTCCTGCCTGGCAGTTCCAACCTCAGCATCCTTCTACCGATATGTTCACTATCCCTCCTCTGTACATGTCCAAACCATCTCAGTCTGGCCTCTCTGACTTTATCTCCAAAACATCTAACATGCGCTGTCCCTCTGATGTACTCGTTCCTGATCCTATCCATCCTCGTCACTCCCAAAGAGAACCTCAGCATTTTAGTCTCTGCTGTATGATTGGAGCGGTAAATTTTAGAATTGTTTTTCCTACCTTCCAGACTGCCGTTGGTTCAGGTCAGGTTCCAGTACACTATAAAAAATCAACTTGTAGAGACTTGAAACTTCCTTGAGATAAATAATCCATAAAAGTAAACCATTTTTTTAGTTAGTTAATGAAATTGATGCATCACAGAGCTATGTGGAAGAAAATGTATGCTTCCGCCAGAGAATATAGTCCCAGGAGAAGACGACTTTTACTGAGAAATTAAAACGGCCGTGCTTCTACATTCAGACGTACGTCCAAACATTGAATTTTAAGGTGGGTGTATCACCTGATCATTTGATTTTGAAAGAGATTTGGCAGAAGGTTTGATGTTTTGGAGAGTTGTCAGAGATGTAGCATGTATGTGGGTGTATCAAAATCACCGGCATGCTCCTTTAAAACCAAGCCTCCATTTCACATCAGAATCTCGCCTAAACCCGCTGGTTCTTTTAATAGGAACACTTGAACTACGTGTCAGAAATCTCCCAGGAAGAGATCTTCATCCTGGACCCCGAGCTGGTTGTCATGACGACGGTCGGCACTTCTCCCTCAGGAATTCCAGACCTGGTGAACGCCACGTCCAGCTCGGCGAACGCCAGGTGGGTCTGATTCCCGGTTGGCTACTTAGCGTCTCCAAGCTTTTATCTGTCAGACGTGTTTTAAAATACGCTTAAATATCAAAAGTCAGCTTCCAGGAATCTCGTTTCCTCCGCTGACACAAACAAAACCTTGTTTCCAGGCAAACAGGCCTGAGGTGGAAACATGAAACTCACAGAAATCTGCATAAAAGCTCTTCTTAATTTCATTAAAAAAAAAAAAAAAAAAAAAAGACGACAGGAAAAAACAGCCACTGGCCAGAAAAAAATCTTTAATGAGCTCCAGATATCAAATTAAAGGCGTTCCAGCGCTTAATGATCAGAGTTTGCTGTGTCTTTTTCATGATTATTTTTCTTATTGTTTCATTTGATTGGTTATTTATTAGATGTCAAAACAAGACAAAAGCTTGTAAATCACACAGCCACATTTGGACGTGTGTGTTAAAGTGGTTTTCTGTTTTATCCAGCTGAAGATTTGGTTTTGAAAGATTTGCAGGATTTTTGGTAAAATAACTTGAAAACTAAAAACGCCATTTCACCTTTTGGTCATCAGTAACTTAACTTGTGTGCGAGTGATGTTTACCGGTCTTAAACGTGCAAAAAAAAAAAAAAAAAAANAAAAAAAAAAAAAAAAAACACCAGTATGGTCCTTTAACGTTGAACCAATTTGTTTGATTTTCAGGGAAAGCCCCTCCAACCAGAGTGACAATGAGGTTTTTGTCTACCCAGCTTCTTCCTCCTCATCTTCAGCGTGTCCACCCAGGTCAGCGCTCTCTTTATCTCCAGCACCTTTCTGCAAGTTGATTTCTGTAGCTAGAATGAGCTGAAGGTAGGAAAAACAATTCTAATATTTACGGCTCCAGCAGCACGTTTTGGAAAATGTTTAAGGGTTGTACATATTGGCCTCAAGCATGCAAAACCACCGGTGTGGTCCTTTAAGACTCCAGTGGATGATGTATTCATGACGTTCAAAGATGAGGCAAAGGACTGTGATGTCACCATGGGAACCAGCAGGCTCGCCCTGATTGGCTGAGTGAGCACAAGACCAATTTGAGAGGTCAAGTGTTTGTGTGTGTGTGTGTGTGCACGTGTGTGGATGGCAAATTTCCTTGCCAATCCTCTTTATAAAATATGTTTACACCTATTTAAACTCACACACACACGCTCGCTCACACACACACACAGGCTCCTGTGTTAGCGTAGCCGCGCGCTGATGCTCTTGAAACGCTTCTTCTCTTTGGGCAGAGTGAGAAAGGCAGCGATGGAGGATGTGATGAATGTTTTCTAACTTAAAAAACTCCTTTTTTTTTTTTTTTCTNTTTTTTTTTTTTTTCCTTTATACCCACAGTCGCTCCATAACAGCTTACTTCCTGTTCGAGTCACACTCCGAAGATTTTTATGCAAATTTTGAATTCCACGCGGATTGGAACAGAATCACGAGCAAATTTGCACAAACTCTGAAATTCGCATAACAAAATGTACAGTATGTGTTTAGATTCGATGTTTTTCGCGTACAACAAAATGCGATTAAAGCTGATGAAAACGGTTTATTCGCAACTAACGATGACGCGGCGCCGTGTGTGTGGAGGAAGAACCGGGACGCACGTTCCATCAAAGTGCTCCGTAAACATCGGGGACATAACGGCTCGACACGCCGCGTATCCACGGCGATGGAAGCTTGTTTTACTCGCACCGAAGATTTCACCCGGTAGCAGCGCNCGGCTCGACACGCCGCGTATCCACGGCGATGGAAGCTTGTTTTACTCGCGCCGAAGATTTCACCCGGTAGCAGCGCAAGCGGCGACATTATAGAGTGCCATGGCAACATGTTGATCGGCTCAACGAAAGGTCCAACCATGGCACAAAACTCATCACATGTGGCTCTGGACACGCGAAAATGCTGCTCTGTGGAATCCATCTGAACCACCGTGAATTTTAGATTGTTTTTCCTACCTTCCAGACTGCCACTGGTTTCAGTTCAATTCCAGTACGACATAAAACTCAACTTTTAGAGACTTCAAACGCGCTGAGATAAATATCACAGAGAACACGCCGATTCAGTTTTTTGTCAAAGTAACTTTATTTAACCAACCCAACACGGAAGACGATGTACGTCTCCGCCAGGAAATATAGTCCCAGGAGAAGACGGCTTTTACTGAGAAATTAAAACGTCAGTTACATAACGTGTATGCGGGGTTATATTTAGTGGACTTAAACATGCAAAATCACCGGTATGCTCCTTTAATGTTCTTTTGTGGCATTTTAGCAGATTGTTTTTCGCAATTAGCAAAAGTCATACCGTTGCTAATGGCACTTGAACTGTAGCGCAGATTAAAAAACACGTATAAAAGCAGGACATGTAGAAATCAGCACGCTGAATAGAAAAAGAAAAAAAAAGGAACGGGTGAAAATGTGAGCATGAGCGAAGCAACGCAACCTGCTGATCCTCACATCGCTTTTGTGTGTGTGTGTGTGTGTGTGTTGGTGGGTTGATTTGCAATGCTAAGTGCACCGAGTGGGAGAATGAGGAGAGAGGAGGCCGAGAGGNGGGGGGGGGGGGGAGTGATGGGTTTTCAGCAGAACGATGGAGTCAGAAAAACAAAAACGCCGGAGCGAGAGAGAAATGGAATGCATGTCAGGGCAATCGAGAGTCGTACACACACACACACACACACACACACACACAGAGTAGAGAGAGAGAGTAGTTGTTTCCCCACGCAGGGCTGGAGGTGAACGTTATTCCTCCCACTGTAATTACATCTCTCTCTGTTTATCTCACACACACACACAACGTTTTGTTTCCATGCGATGCTCCACCATTCAACAAGTTTCCACTTCATCAACAGCCATAAAATCCATGAAAGCGAAGTAATTACTCCTAAACGGCGTCTTTCAGCGTTTGAAAGGCGTTACTACGGCGTTTCCTTATTTATGTCAGGAAGTGATTCATGAAACACGCCGTCGACACGTTTCAGCCTGACGGTAAATTTCAGCCATTTCTCTGATCTGTATTTTCCTCACGTGTCAGTGATCAATAAATTTGACAGATTATTTAAAGGACCATACCATCCGTTTTGCATGTTTGAGCCTAATATAATTTTCATACATGTTACATTACTGACAATTATTTCCCAAAGGATAAAACCGTATTTCAGCTTTCCTGATATTTTGCTAAATCTCTTAATCTTTCAAAATCAAATATTCAAGTGATACACCCACCTTAAAAATCCATGTTTCTCCTGCTAATAGTTACACAGCCTTATGAAGTCACGGTCCTTTAAATTTTTCCATAAACGCAGGTCTTCTTTTGGGACTATATTCCCCGGTGGAGGCATACATTCACTCCACGCTTTTTATTGAGCTTAAACACTAAAATTACATAACTTCTAAAAAAACCTGAATACACGTCTTGTTGGTGATGATGGATTACCTATCCCAAGAACGTTTACAGTATCAACAAGTTGATTTTAATAGCAGAATGAACTGAAACCAATGGAGGTCTGGAAGGTAGGAAAAACATTTTTAATTCACCGTTCCAGTAGTATGCTTTGGGAAATGATTGTCAGTAACGTTACATGTATGAAAATTGAATATATTAGGCTCAAACATGCAAAATGGGTGGTATGGTCCTTTAAATGGTGAGTTTTGATCTGATCTCACACATTCTGGCGGCACCGAGACTCTTCATCAAATCTCATCTGCTGCGTCTCTCGCACACACACACACACACATGCACACACACACTCACATGCACATCTCCCTCTTGCTAACATGTTATATTAGCATCTTGAAGGGACAGCTGTGTTTTATTTTGTTGGTTTAACGCGTCGCTTTAACAGCAGATGAATCAGGATGAATTGCGGCTCGTAAACACGAAGCAGCTCCTTAACTCGCTGATCTTCGTCGGCTTTTACCTGAAACGTTAACGCGAGAGAGAATGTTAACATTGGAGCTTTGTGAATGAGCTCCAGTTACACGGCGCTTATTTAGCGTGACGCCGTGTAGCTAACATGATGGGGTTTTTTTAATGAATTTGTCTCCAGCTGCTTCTTTTCTTTTCAGCAGGCGTTCGACGTTTAATTGTAACGCTAGCACGGTGGAATGTTTGCGTCCTGACTTGTGTGTGCGTGTGTGTGTGTGTGTGTGTGTGTGTGTGAGACACTGAAAGCTGNGTCCTGACTTGTGTGTGCGTGTGTGTGTGTGTGTGTGTGTGTGTGTGAGACACTGAAAGCTGTTTTTTACGTGTTTGTTCCTGTTTCCTGTCATAGCGCCTCACAGAGACAGAGAGTGAACAGCGACGGCTCTGCGAGTGACGCTCTCACACACAGCATGCCGCCCACCAGCAAACTCACCAGGTTAGTACACACACGCACACACACACACACACACACACGAAACATCTCTTGGTGAATTTAAAGGACCGTCCTGTTAATTTAGCATGTTTAAGGGACCATACTAGTGATTTTGCATGTTTGAGCCTAATATATTCAATTTTCATACATGTAAGGTTACTGACAACCATTTCAATCACACATGCACACGCATGCACACACACGCGCACACACACACACATACATATAGAGCTCTACAGGAACACGGCTGGTTTGGGCAACAAGCGATACCTGTAGCAACATAACATTTAAGAACATTATGAGGAAAGCTAAAACCTCTTTACACCTCCACCAGACTTTAAAGGAGCATTATGGTGATTTTCCACGTTTAAGCCCAATATACACAACCCGTGTTACTGACAACAATTTTCCAAAACATAAAACTGTATTTTATTTTTCCTGTTATTTTGCCAAATCTCCTAATTGTTCAAAATCAAATTTTCAGGTGATAAAAACACCTTGAAACGTAATGTTTAGCCTGCTAACATGGACATGGTTATAGAAGACAATTTTTCTGTAAAAGCTGTCTTCTCCTGGGACTATATTTCCTGGCGGAGACATACATTTTCCTTCCTTGCGGCTCCGTGTTGGATCAGCTAAACAGTTACTCCGACTAAAAATGTAATTGGCGTTTTGTTTGCTGCGATGGATTATTTATCTCAAGCACGTTTCAAATCTAAAGTTGCTTTTTATGTCATACAGGAATGACCAATGACAGTCTGGAAGGTAGGAAAAACATTTCTAATATTTACCGCTGCAGTAGCACGTGTTGGAAAATGTTTGTCAGGAACATGACGTGTAAGCGGGTTGTGTATATTGGGCTCAAACATGCAAAATTGCCGGTGTTGCCCTTTAATAGGACACACCTGGTGGTCATGGAGACCTAAGCACCGCCTATAATAATAAATATCCTCTTTCCATATTTGGATTTGAAGACAAGTTTGGTTAAAAAAAAAAAAAAACTGGGTGGAATTTTGAGAAGAATGATGAAAAAAATAAATAATTAGCGTTTCAGCTCGTTTGAGGCAAAGATGTGAAAAGTTTTATAAGTGGCCACATGGTGGTGCTATTTATGTTTTGTGAAGTCCATATTTTTTTAAACGTGTGTGTGTGTGTGTGTCAAAGGGTGGGCTGCATCCATCGATCCAACACCACTGCTGCTGACTTCAAACCAAGAATCCGGTCAGTATTTCTACATGTTTTAATTATGTTTAAGTTTATATTTTGTTTAAGTGAATTTAAATGAACACGTCTCAAGCAACATGGGTCAAATTTAGTCGTTGGATTGAAGAAAATATGATTATTTTTTCCAGAGGTTCGACGTAGATGCAGAAGTCGTTGGACCGGCGACAATATTGTATTTAAAATCATTCAATCCAATTTTATCTTCATCTGCCACATTTCGGCATGTGTACGACTAGTTTAAAATAAAAAATAAATTTTCATTTTCATGTTTGAAAATGCATCATTAAATGTAAAATCAAACTCCAAAGAAAAACCTGTTCCTCTCATTTAGAAAGAAACGGAGCGTCAAATGGATTTTTTTTTTTTTTTTCNTTTTTTTTTTTTTTTTCTCAATTCTGCTCACGATGTGCCGCACAAGCCTGAAAATGAAAATTAGCTTCCAGGTGAGAATCTGAATCATGTTGAGATTTCACCACATATCAAATTAAAATGAAACGCAGGATTCACTGGGCTCATTTTCCAAAACCGCTCAGTCATCCGTTAACGTCAGCGGGAGAAAGATGTCGTCTGATTGGCCGAATTTGTCTAGAATCGCTCCAGTTTAATTACACGAGTCCACAGTTTGGAAGCTAACAGATTATTTACACTTAAACAGGAAAATAACAACGACCTCATCAACTGCAACACACACACACACACGCACATGCACACTTTGTCCATCGTATGTTAATCTTGGGCAGTAGACAGAAAACTTTATTTTTTGTAACTTGCTGTTACACAAGATGCACATTCTGTCTGTCGTCTGTTTTGTGTGTGTGTGTGTGTGTGTGTGTGTGTTAACGTTGCTGTAGCTCTGAGTCTTTCTGTCACATCTCTGCTCATTAAAACACACCGGACTCATTAAAGCAAACTGCTGCTGAGCTCATTAAAACACAGATTCTCTGACAAATCAAGCAAATATATGTATATATTTATATATATTGAGTTATTTGTAGATATATAGATATATTTTATTTTACCCTGAGCAGGCTGGTTTGTGTGGATTTGTATGTCTGTGGACGTGTGAGTTTACATCCCGTGTTTTCTTTGACACAGTAATTCAAAAAACGGCGCTAACTACACATCACCGCGCTAAATTGGTGGAGACACATCGTGTTCCATGTTAGGCCAGTTAAATAAAGTTAGTATGACAAAAACATAATAAATAAAGTAACAGACGTCATGTTTGCTGTGGACATTTAGGCCCTAAAAGTTGATTTTTTTTATAGCATACTGGAATGAATTGAAACCAATATGGCAGTCTGGAAGGTAGGAAAAACAATTCTGAACTTTACTGCTTTTGATAACTTGATTGTTTGTATGTATGTATGTATTGGGCTCGAACATGAAAAATCACCGGTATTGTCCTTTAAGGTGGACATTTGAATTAAAGATTAGAGGATTTGGCAAAATGAGAGGAAAACTAAAACATGGTTTTGTGTTTTGGAAAATGAATAAATAAATAAAATAATATTAATAAATAAATAAATGCCATTTATGGCATTTATTGGGCTCAAACATGCAAAATCACCAGTATGGTCCTTTAAATCTGGCATTGTGTTTTATGAATCAACCTCTTTTTGTCCACCTTTGTAATGGCTTACGTAGGCAATAGGAAGTCAGTCGCCGTGGGAACCGAAGACGTCAACAATTTCTGATCTTTTAATCTGGAACTGTCCGAGAACTTTGCCTGTCGCCATGGCGACGGTAATGATAAAACATGTCATTAGTGTGACCTCCCTCCGAAGGTTCAAGTGTCACGGAGGAGAAAACACGGCAAGTACATATTTAGCCAGCTGCAGCAGCGCGTTGAATAATGTAAAAACAGGTCGCGCCTTGTGTGCAGCCACGTTTCTTTTGACATTTAGCGTCGGAACAGGATGTCAAGAAAAACAAACTCGACCTCCCGAGTCGGAGCCTCAGCTTAGACGGCCGCTTCCCATTTCTTTTTCTGCAGGAAGCTCTGCGCTCCAGCTTCAAATGCAGGATTAGCAGCATCAGGATGAGTACCCATGGCAACGGTGGGAAGCTCACAAAGAGCATTTAGCAGCATTTACATTTTAACTACCGGCTGATAAAGCAAGAGAAACTTTGGCTGCTTCTCTTGTTGATAAGACTTTTGCCGTCCTGACGTCGCTCTGAGATCGGGAAAACCGCACGCTGGCTTCCGAACGTTCCAAGGATTCGTCGTTTATGACAACATTCGAGCACATGTGAATGCGTGAGCGTGAACCTACAAACAGAATATTGGCTTGTTGCCCGGTTAGCTGAGAAAGTCCATGTCTGTCACACATTTAAAGGACCAACCGGCGATTTTGCAGGTTTGATCCCAACGATTACAACCCCTATGTGACATTACTGACAGCCATTTTACCCAAATGTAAAACCATATTTTAGTTTTCCTGTTATTTTTTTCAAATCCCCTAATCTCTCAAAATCAAATGTTTAGGTGATGCACACACCTTAAAATTCAATGTTTCACCTGCTTACACGCGTGTTCGCGTTAAGAAGAGACGGTTGTTTTTAATTTCTCAGTAAAAACCATCTTCTTCTGGGACTATATTTCCTGGTGAAGGCATACATCATCTTCCTGCAACTGTGTTGGACCACTTAAAGTTACTTTGGCAAAAAACTAACAGACACAGTAGTATCCGCAATGGATTACTTATATCAAGGAAGTTTCAAGTCTCTACAAGTTGATTTTTTGAGGAATGAACTGGAAGGTAGGAAAAACAGTTCTAAAATTTGCTGCTCCAGTAGCATGTTTTGGAAAAATGGTTAACAGTAACGTGACATTATTCGGCTTGGTGACAATCATTCCTGAATNGCATGTTTTGGAAAAATGGTTAACAGTAACGTGACATTATTCGGCTTGGTGACAATCATTCCTGAATGAATATCTAATGTCTCACGTCTCCGACAAAGACATGGGCGAGTCTCTCGTGTTGGTGGCAGCAGTCGATGTTCCAGAACATCATCTGTTGCGTCATANTTTTTTTTTTTTTTTCAGACTTATTTCATTTAAAAAAAAAAATCTCGGTGCTCATAAATCTAGGAGGTATAAACAAGCTAAATGCTAATATTTAAGGTACATAAGAATTTAAAAATGGTGGTTGACCAGTTAGTGATTTTTTTTTTTAATTTTAAATTTTTTTTTATTCCTTGGCGCTAAATAACAGAATGTTCTTGATTCCTGAAAAAGTGGCGCAAAAAGACACTTTAGATGATCAGTTGGTCCATGAATTTTGCGGAAGCATATCCTTTTTTTTTTGCCCCTCAAACATCACCAAAAAGCCCCAAGTCCTACATATCTAAAAGAAACATCAGAATCTAATGGGAAGATTGTAACACAGTATGAAAATGAGAAAACGCATTTGTGTTCCCTGACGATGGTGTATTAGGGATATATAAGACGAAAAATATTAAAAAAAAAAAAAAAAAAAAAAACAGGGACAATATTCTGAATTTTTAAACTGGCAAATTTGCGAGTTTTAAAACTTGAAAATTTGCCTTTTTTAAAAGTCCGTACAATGATCGTGCACTTACGGTAATTTGAGGATTTTGCACTAAAAGCACAAATATTTCTTTATTGCTAAATCCAATGGAAAAGTATAATTTAATAAGATCGTTACTGCAGGCAGAGTCACAATGTGAGGTGGCTCTGATTCTCCTTATTACTTTTCTGAGTTTAAAAACTCACAACTTTGCTAGTTTAAAAACCCAAAATAATGCCTAATGCATAATAAATAATTTTTAAACTCAATCAGAACTGCCTCACATTGTGACTATGCCTGCACATGACCTTATTTGTCATGACCTTATTTTTACTTCTACTTTCTACTTTTAGTGCAAAATCATCAAATTATCATAAGCATATGGTCATTGTACAGACTTCTAGAACTGGCAAATTTTCGAGTTTCAAAACTCACATATTTGCTAGTTTAAATCTTGAAATAATGCCCCCCTCTTTTGTTTTTCACCTTAAATGGCTTATACGCCGTTGTAGTTCCCCAGAGGATAAATCCCTTCCATCATGAAAATGTCTGAGCGTTCCTCTGCCTCAGCATCAGACGGCTCTGAGAATAGCAAAATGGTTGCTAGCGTGTTGTCTGCAGCTTTTGTTTTGGGTAATGAACACGGCAGGTGAGCGTTAGATGTCTGGCTTTAGTCTTCCTGCCTTTTTTAGCGACATGTTGCTCCGTACAGATGCTGCGCTCAGTTCATCGTTTCCATCGTTCACAGAGAATGATTAGGAGCCGACAGGAGCTGAACATTAAAAAGGTTTCTGCTGGCTGAAGAGTTAGAGTCTAACAGGGATTTATGTGCTGAGAGAAAAGTTTATTGAGGAGCCTGCGGTTAACAAAATGGATTTGTACTGTTAGCAGCACGAAGCGGCCGCATGTCTCATCAGGCAGATCATGAGCCAATGAGCTGCTGGATGCACAACGCACGTTTCTCTCTTCATCCCGCTGATAGTGTTTCAGCAGTGGTGGGCCGAGCATTTTACACCAAGGCCCGCAATTAAACCACCTTCTAATAACCTCACCATGACACTAGGGTTATATGCTGTTGTTATTCAATGTAACCAGTATTCACAGTGACAGTAACCTTTATTGAGTGGAATAAAGCAGTTTAACACGAGGATCAAGACCTATGACAGTTACAACACACTAACTGCAGAGACATGAATAGCATGTAGCATTATTAAGCATTATGACAGGATGCTGCATCACAAATGGACATGACAGCCTAAATCAGTGTCATTACCAAAGAAACAAGAACAAACTCACAACAACCATCACATTTACTCATACGACCAGCAAGTAAGCAAAAATGCTGTAAAACACAAATAACACAATCAGATTCAACAGGCTTCTCCACAGATTCCAGCCACATAAAAATCCATCAGACTTACCAAAGCTGCTCATCATCTGAAGACAAAGTCCATCCTCCTTTCTGTCTTTAGAAAGAGTTTAACGACGCAGTTGTACATTATCGGTGCATTTCAGTTCCAAAATGTGAAAAAAAGCGTTGCCAGTAAATCCATTTCTTCTCCTCCTTCAGCCATTGTGTTAAAAAACAACAGGACTAAGTAAAAATCTAAACAAAAAATCTAAAGCAGCTAAAAATGTAAACGTCAAGAAAGAAAATTTAAATAAACATTAATGCTCCATTATGTGCTTGCTAACCTCTTCTTCTTCTGATGAATTTCCGGCAGGCTGTTTAGCTGTTAGCATAATGCTGACAGCTAAACAGCTCCGATGACATAGGCCAAGGCCAGCTAGAGGGCCCTGATGTGTAAAAGAATACGCCCAACATGGCAAACTTGAAATCTGATTGGTTAAAGTATATGACAATCAACAACATCATCCCATTTGCTTGAATAGCAGAGGTGATTCACTGGAGATTCTGAAGGCCTCAGGCTAGATTTTTTTACCCGGAGACAGCACAGGGGGAAAATCTGATTGGATAAAAGCTCTAATTTCTATGAGCTGCACTGGAAGCAGCGAAACTGAGGGAGAGAGTAGCAATGAAATGACGTTGGTAACAAAACTGATGGGAACAAACTTTGTAAAATACATATAGCATTAATAAAATATAAATTAAATTATAAAACCATAATTTGATGATTCTGACAATCTCTAGGCCAGCAGAGAAGGCCTTGCTGGCCCTGACCACACACACCACTGTATTTGAGCCCAGTACGATCCACATACACGTTATGATACTGACAACTAAATACTGACAACTTTCTAAAACAGACTACTTTAGCAGTAAATATTAGCATTGTTTTTCCTACCTTCCAGACTGTCATTAGTTTGAGTTCATTCCAGTACGACATAAAAATCAACTTGCAGCGACGTGAAACGTGCTGAGATAAATGTGCTGAGGCCTTTCTTCTAAACTCAATGACCAGTATTTTGAAAGCGCTAAGGCTAAGGTTTAATGCTAACTGCGCAAGATGGCCGCCTCGTCCTCAGCCGGGATTAAAGGACCATACCGGTAATTTTGCATGTTTAAGCACAATAACTGTGACCTGCATACACGTTACGTTACTGACAACCATTTTCCAAAAGTTTCTACTATAATGGTAAATGTTAGAGTTGTTTTTCCTACCTTCCAGCATGCTATTAAAATAAACTTGTAGAGACTGGAAACACGACGTCTGTTAAATTTTTTTGTCCAAGTAACTTTATTTAAACGATTCAACACGGAACTGCACAGAAGACAATTATGCCTCCGCCATGAAAATATAGTCCCAGGAGAGACAGCTTTCCAGAGAAATTAAACCGACCGCCCCTTCTCAATCGTACTTAAATAGTAGCAGGTAAAACGGTGAATTTTAAGGTGCGTGTCACCTGAACATTTAATTTAGAAAGATTAGGGGATTTGCAAAAATAACAGGAAAACTAAAATGCAGTTTTATGTTTTGGAAAATGGTTGTGAGTAACTGTAGTGATAAAATTACAATTTTATATACTTTTATACTTTTTATACTTGTGTGACCTTTTATAACCTCTATGACTTAGAAGTGAACTTAAACCACGCGGTTCCTGGCACAGACAGCGTAACCACAATCTTTTTCGTTAACCTTGAGGCCGAGGACACACTGTGCTCGGCTGCTATGTGGCTCACAGCTGTGATACGCCTGCCTGTGCCTAGAAACTGCATGCATCTGCTAAGATAAACTAATTACTTAGTAACGTGGACCACATTCTTCCTGTTTTACTCTAATCATAAAAAACCTGACTCAGCCCTAGAACTGCGAGACAGTCTGCTGATACTCTTGTGATCACTTTCTGTCCCTGTTAACAGCTTCAATAAAACTCAGACAAAAGACCATTTGCCTCCAATTTACTTTACTGACAATTTAGACAAAATTCCACCACAGTAACGTAACGTGTATGCAGGTTGTGTATATTGAGCTCAAATGTGCACAATCGCCAGTATGGTCCTTTAAGTCTAACAAATACTGCCCGCTTAGATGTTACTGACAACCAAGTTCCAAAACTTAAAACCATATTTAGTTTTCCTGTTATTTTGCCAAATCCTCTAACCAAATCTCATAACTTTCCGACTGACAATTCAATAGCCACGCCCATCTCGTCTATTGATTGGCCAGGTCTTTCTTTGCTCGTTATACCATCTCCTCCTTGCTTTTGTTTCTTCAGTCTCTTCACTGCAGCTGCACCGTGTGTGTGTGTGTGTGTGTGTGTNTTTTTTTTTTTTTTTTTTAGATTTATTCATAATGAGCCGTTGTTTCAGAGCATCAGACTGTAACTTTCCATGCGCACGGTGAAGACGGCGAAGCATCCAGCACTGCGTTAGCGAAGCCGCTTCCCACCGTCGTTACTGTGGAAATGTCATCGGCTAACCAAGTTGGCCCCCAAAACTTTCAAAATGTCAGCTTTAATTGGTGGAATATATTATTTACTGAAGCTGTGAGGTCATGCGGCGAGACATCGGCAACGGGACAGGAAGGATCTAAGAAACGCCGTCAGGGTTTGGAGAGTCCCTAACGATGATAAATGTGCCTCTTACGCCATTTTATAAACGAAAAACGCTACAAATGTCAGCTTTGATTGGCGACGTGTTAAATACATAAGGTGGCGTTCATTAAAAAAACAGTCAGTAATTACGCAGCGTCACGCTCGATAAACGCTCACTAAATAAAAGCCTCACTTGACTTAAAGGACCATACTGATGGTTTTGCCTGTTAGAGCGAGTCACAGATGGCAGCAGAGGTGCAGTTGCGTGAGAATGCTCTATGTTCACAGGCGAAACATTGAATTTTCAGCTGGATTTTATTTTGAAAGATTTGTCAATTTGGCGAAACAACAGGAAATGTAAAATACAGTTTTATGTTTTAGTGACGTAATGTGTAGCGCAGGTGGTTTTAGTACATATTTTACATACTTTAGTACATACTTAACACACTTTCAGAGAAATTTAAAGGGCAATTTCAGTGGTTTTCAAATTCTTCAAAATTTCCAATTTTTCAGCTCTTCCCACTCCTTCATGCTTTCACTGATAACTCTCATTCCACTTTTAAAACATTCATTCAACATTCAACTATTTTCATTGGATTCTTAACCAACAATTCAAATTTCATCTTTTCAAGCAAGTTTCAATCAGATTCAAGTGGCGGTTTCAGCGTGCAATCACCCCGCAGTTTCTTCAGAAACTGCACCTTCTAGTTAACAATATTATTATTGTTGTTGTTATTGTTATTATTATTATTTATTATGACAGGGATAAGAGTGTGTGTGTGTGTGTGTGTGTGTGTGTGTGTGTGTGTGTGTGTGCGCGCGCATGTAAACTACAGTAAATGATTTAGCGTTTCCATTTTCCTTTTCAGGCAGGAAAAGAACCAAAAGATGAGTGAAGCAGACAAAGAGAGAGAGAAAGGTACCACACACACACACACACACTCACACACCTTTATATCCTGCATCGGAACTCTTTAAATCTGTCTGCTGAAGCTTGACCTTTGATTAAAGGACGTGGTCAAATTTCCATTGACACCGAAATCTTGACCTTTAACTTGACAGGTGCGTGTGTGCGTGTGTGTGCGTGTGCATTAAGTGTATTCAGACAGAGCGTCTCTTTGTTTTTGAGACAGATTGTTTTTCTTTTCCTGTGTGTGGAGCCTGATCTCGCTCTTCTTTCAGCTTCATCTGCTTTCCTTCTCTCTCGTCTTGACATTTCAGTGTTTTTTCGCTTTTGCGTAGCGAGCCGATTCCCGTTTGAGTGTTGTGAAATGAGCGTTTCTGAGGATCGGCGTCTAACGGTAGCTCATGGCCTTATTCCTGGATGTCGGAAAGAAGACGTGGTTTGAAAGGTAGTTTGAAAACCCCAGAAAGGCAAGATGGCGGTCTGCGGCCTGGCTTACACTGAGCGTGGCCGAGACGCGGATGTGTCCCTGCGTTTGTTCTCACGTTGTCATGGCAACCACGCACTTCAACTCCAGGACATTTGGTGGCGCTGTAGGACAAAGTTGCTCTTAATCCCAGTAAAACAGAAACAACCCATGACAAAACATGGAGGCGGAGAAAAGAGAGTTGCTGTTGACTTTCACTGGCAACAAAGAAGAAAAGGTTGTTAGCCATTGTTTCTCACTGTCTCTCTCTCTCGCTTTCACTTTCTCTCTATTGCTCTCACTTTCTCTCGTGTGCACTTTTTCACTCTCACTGTCTCTCACTCTTGCTCTCTCTGGCTTTCTCGCTCTATCTCATTTTCTGTCGCTTTCTCTCTGTTGCTTTCGCTCTCTCTCTTTCTCTCTTGTCTTGATTTCTCTCATGCTTTCTCTCTATCTTGCTCTTGCTTTCTCTCACTTTCTCTCTATTGCTCTCTCATTTTCACTCTTGC
>VXCM01006910.1:37500-45951 GCA_014773175.1 Lucifuga dentata
TTATGATAAAACACTTGCTTAATTTTCTAACAGCCAATTAATTGAATAGGATTTTCTGTTAAATGGAAGGCTTACACAACTTTTACAGAAAATTAATAGTTTAATGACAGTGTTGTTCTGTTAATTTTGCAGTAACACTAATATGTTGCTGATATTGTGATATGCTGTTATATTTAATGTAATTTACTAACTTCCTAACTAGTAATTTAATTTACTGTAATCAAACGCAGTTTAAAACTTGTATTTAAAGAAACTCCAATTTTTGTTCTGTAAAGTGTTTGTTGCACTGTATTTTTATGGTAAAGTTCTGCCAGTTATTTTATTGTAAGAACAACAGGATATTTGTACAGTGTGAGCTGCTGCAACACACACTCAAGTGTTTAATACTGAAAATAAAAAATACACCACAATATTTCAAATTTCTCTGCTGCACACATGTATATATTATGTCAGATACTATAATATCAACTTGACTTCTAAGTGCTTAGAGGACACATGGAATCTAAAATGAGAAAGGGTGTTGTGCTTGTCAAAATAATAATAAAATACACATGAGGCTGCAAACTGCCAAAATAATGGATTTATTCACTCTACCTCTGGCATCATTGGCATCTGTGACACAAATTCACTACAGGTATTGATGCTGAGGAGATGACAGGGAGCAGGAGCCAGAGAATGCCGTGATTAGATGTAATTCTGTCTTTACATGTGAGCTTGCTAGATAGTGTTCTGTGAGTTACATTTGTTTTCTATTCTTGTCAGAGAGAAGAGAGAGATTTACAAGTCTGTCTGTGTTTTAGCTAACATGATTAGCACAGTGTGTTAGCATTAGCAAGCTAGCGAAATGGCAGTTGTATTAACAGTGATCCTTGCTGTGAGAGGCTTCTGTCGGCGGCTATCAGCTGTAAAAGGAAACTTTTGAAAAGGAGTTACAGGTTTCTTCTTTTTTTTTCTTCTTTTTTTGTGGGAGTTGCGGATTTCTGAGGATTAATTTATTCATCTTAGACTCATCGCTTCACAGACTTTGGCTCAGTAGTTGCATGTTTGAAACGGGCAGAGTGCTGCTATAGTAGTAAAACACAGGCTGATACCTTATGTCTGGTAAAACTGGCTTAACATTAAAAAACAAGCATTTATAACTGGTCAATCTAAAAATTATATTCAATTTGGAATTACTAAAACGTGCAGTTTAAATTGACGTCAAAACTTAAGCTGTGACTATGTTGCAGTTGACAGCCGGGGGAGGGCGGGGCGATAGAGAGCATGTTTTAGGTGCAGTTCCACTGACCGCCATATGAGGCTGTGGAGAGCATTTCAGTCATTCCGATGAAATTCTCTTGACTGCCAGAGAGGGAGTCAGAGAGCACAGAGTGCGTGAATCTAGGAGGTGAAAAAAATGTGGAAGTGTGTGTATTGTTTTTCTGTTTTACCACCTTTCTGAGGACCTCTCTGAAACTTTGTGGGAAGCCTTAAAACAGACCTTAGAAGCCATATCAATGAAAAAGAGTGAGGACCAGCCTAAATGTCCTCACTTTGGAAAAATGTCCTCACTCAGAAGGTTATATAAACCTGCCANGAGGACCAGCCTAAATGTCCTCACTTTGGAAAAATGTCCTCACTCAGAAGGTTATATAAACCTGCCAGTCCTCACTAAGATAGATGTACAAGCACACACACACACACACACACACACACACACACACACACACACACACACACACAACAGGATTAGGACTCAGCTATTTAAAAGGAGGAGGAGTATTGAGGTCAGCCTAATAAACATTCATCTCATCTCTGAGCTTCACAAAAACCTGTGACATGAATACATGATGAAGATGATGATGATGAGGGAATTGTTTTTTTTTAATATATATATATATATATGTGTGTGTATATATATATATATATGTGTATGTATGTATGTATGTNATATATATATATATATATGTGTGTGTATATATATATATATATGTGTATGTATGTATGTATGTTTTGTGAGGTAGAATGTTAGCGATTTTAACAGTTGTGATGATGATGATGTGATGATGATGGTGATGATGATGATAATGAGGGAATTGATTTTTTTTTTTTTTTTTTTNTTTTTTTTTTTTTTTTTTGGTGAGGTAGAATGTTAGCAATTTTAAAAGTTTCCGAAATCAAGATTTTTTTTTCAGGATTTTCCTTTGTAAATGTATGTTTTTCAAAATATAACTTTTAACTAATACTTTACTTGATTTCAAGTAAATAAAATATATTTTAAGGAATTATTTCTCTCTCTCTCTCTCTCAGAGATGTTGATTGAGTGTGTGAAGAACAAGGATGTGAAGAAGGTGAGTGACAGTTTCTTTTAGCCAATTGGTGATGAGCTTTAGCAGGAACAAACAATTTCCTGTCCGTCGTTTGTTTTGATACTTTAATTGCTATATTCTCATCACATGAACACAAAAACAACCCAACCAGCAACTCCTGAAACACTTTTTTGTGTTTTTTAATTTCCTTCCTGATTTAAAAAAAAATCTTCCACCTTTACGCTTTAAGAAATTAATTATCAGAAATAAATCTGTTGTCAACAGCTGCAGGAGCTTCACCAGAAGGGGGCGGACCTCGCAGCCCTGGACCAATCAGGTTGCAGTTTGCTGCACCACGCTGTCAGCGCAGGAAGCAAGGAGGCGGTCCGCTACATCCTCGACAATGGTAACCACGGTAATCCACCAAACAGATGAGTCTTTGTTGAGGTTACTAATGATTTAGTACTGATTTTGTTTTGCAGCTCCGAGCGACCTGCTGGATGTCACAGACACACTCAGGTAAGATCTGCTTTAAAGGACCATACCACTGGTTTAGCCTGTTTGAGACTTTATCCATATGCTGTGACTCTGTAAACTCTCTCTCTCTCTGCCTCTCTCTCTCTCTCTGCCTGTCTGTCTCTCCCTCTCTCTCTCTCTCTCTTTCTGCCTGTCTCTCTCTCTGTCTGTCTCTCTCTCCCTCTCTGCCTGTCTCTCTCTCTCTCTGCCTCTCTGTCTCTCTCTTTCTGCCTCTCTCCCTCTCTCTCTGCCTGTCTCTCTCTCCCTCTCTCTCTGCCTGTCTCTCCCTNCTCTCTGTCTCTCTCTCTCTCTCTCTGCCTGTCTCTCTCTCTCTGCCTGTCTCTCTCCATCCAGTGGAGAGACGGTTCTTCACAGAGCGGCGTCTCTGTGTCAGAGGACCATCTGTCATTATCTGGTGGAAGCAGGAGCCTCGTTGATGAAAACCGACCTACAGGTGTGTGTGTGTGTGTACAGGTATTTACAGGTGTGTACAGTACGCATGGATGTACGGAGTATGTATGTGTTTCTAAAATGGAAAGAGCTCCAGACTGACTGGACTCACTTCAACAAGCATGGCCTACATACAGAGAGAGGGTGTGTGTGTGTGTGTGTGTGTGTGTGTGTGTGTGTGTGTGTGTGGGCTGAAGAGAAAGTGAGAGGGAGTAAGAAGAAGAGAGAGAGACAGAAAGAGGGAGAGTGAGGGAGGGAAAGAGAATGCGAGAGGGAGCGAGAGGAGGAGAAGAGAGGGAAAGAGACAAAAGAGAGGGAGGAAGGGAGAGTGACAGAAAGAGAGAGAGACTCATCTGGAGACAGTCTTGAGGCATGCAGCTGATTCAGCATAATGACAGCCAATTAGAGTGTGTGTGTGTGTGTGTGTGTGTGTGTGTGTGCGTGCGTGCGTGCGTGTGTGTGATGTTTGCAGCAGAAGTTTTTGGGTGAAAGAGAAAAGTCAGCTGGTCTGTTGATCCCACAAACACTCACCAGCCAGTACAGGAAGCTGGTTTAAAGGAGCATACCGGTGATTTGGCATGTTTGAACCATGCATACACTGACACCCATTTCCCAAAACATACTACAGTAGCGGTAAATATTAGGATTGTTTTTCCTACTTCCTTCACTGCAGTTGGTTTTGGACATTTTATTCCTCCGGACATTTTATTCCTGTTTTAGTCGACAAAAACACATATTTTATTCTCATTTTAGTTTCCCTGAATGATGTGAACGTTTCAGTCTGTTTAGGAGAAAAGAACTGATATAAAGATAAAAGTGTGACTCACTCTTGAATAGATTTTTCCATTTCTAATATTGCTTCTTAAAAGTGGATGTTATAATATTTGCTCTATAAATCTAGAGAAATATGCTATTAACTGTGCTGACCTTTGACCTGTTAAAAGCTGTTATTGCTTGGTCTCACAATGTCCTCTTAATAGTGGGAAAAAATGCCAGACTTATAAGATCAATATGACTATTTATTCTACAGTCAGTAGAATAAATCAATAAAGCAAGGAAAAACTTTTGATTTAAAATAAAAGAAAATAATCCACTCATGAAGAAACATGATTGATAATTATGTATGTCAGCATAACAATAAAAAAATAGAACAATAATAATAATTTATTGGGCTCAAACGCCAAATCGCCAGTATGCTCCTTTAAGAAATGAAGATGGAAAAACTGACGCAGGTGGAGGAATAACGCCTCTGTTTTTTGGGTCCAGGGTGACACGCCTAAGAACCGTGCTGAGAAGGCGAGCGATGGCGAGCTCGCCGCGTATCTGGAGAACAGGCAACATTACCAGATGATCCAGCGGGAGGACCAGGAAACCGCCGTCTGACATCAGCCGCCACCAGCGGGACCAAGACCCTCCACCCGGTGGAGCTGCTCCGCCTTTATGACTGTCTGCCAGAGACCTGGAGAGGAAGCGTGGACGCCGGACACGTGGACATGGAGGAAGCGAGCTGTGCCAAATCTGTTTGAACAGGAGAACTGATCACCATCAGATTTCTGATTACCATGTGTTTAAAAAAAAAAAAAAAAAAAANAAAAAAAAAAAAAAAAAAAATGGTGAAGACAAACAGGAAGATCCCGTGACATTCCTTAATTCCGTCTTCAAAGAAAATTAGAATAGTTACAAGACGGGTTTTGATTTGTTAGCATGTTGCCTTGAACATACGTGTTTTACAGATTTTCATATCAAATAACGTCATGGACTGCATTGCCAAAGTTTGATTTTCTTTCTTCTAGTTGCACTTTCCGTAGATTTCCTGTTTATCCAAACTGAGGTGTCTTAAAGGACCATACCGGCGATTTTGCATGTTTAAGCCCAATAAGCACAGCCTGCATACATGTTAGTTACTGCCAGCCATGTTCTAAAACATAAAGCCAAAATGTTCAGGTGATACATCACCTTGTTCTTCTAAATTATAAAGTTACACGTTTTACCTGCTCACACGTATGTTTGACTGTAGAAGCGATGTTTATTTTGAGTTTCTTGGTGAAAGCTGTTTTCTCCTGGGACTATATTCCGTGGCGGAGACTTTTTTTTTCCATGCAGCTCCCTGTTGAAGTCGAATCACAAGCATTTTTTGATTATGCCAAGTCTCAAGTCTGCAAAATATGTGACTTGTATCCAATTCTAATATTTACCACTCCGCTAGTACATATTTGTTGGGTTCAAACTTGCAAAATCACCAGTATGGTCCTTTAAGTACGGTAAAGTATATAGAAATTGCACAACTTAACTTCTGATGACATTTCCTCGTGCTTGATGTTGCCTAACGCTGCCAAAAAAGACACTGCCGAGTGCATCGTACCAATGGTTCCAGAGCGCGCTGGATGGCGTTCCTGAATAATCCAACTTCCTGTGACATTTTCAGAGCTGCTTTGATTATTGATCATTGATTTTATTTTGTAATGCCTGTTTCATTTTAGATTATTTTTTTCTCAGTAGCTTGTTTGAGTATTTCTGGGTTCCGATAATATAGCAAGATCTTTTTTTCTTTTTTTTTTTAAGAATAAGCTAAATGCGTGTGATGTAAACATGGGCGGTTGTCTGACCAATCAGAGAGGCTTGTTCTTCTAAGCTCCACCCAGCAGTTCCCAAACCGGATTTCAACAAGGAGGAGGCTGCAGCCAGGAAAGCGAGCGTCGTTTTGACCGTAAGAAGCAGAGACATCAGACGTCCGACGCCGAAAAAACACAGCAAACGTTTGTTCTGGAGCCTCTGCTTGCTCACACTGTACATCCAAACCTCATTTTAAAGGACCATACTGCTGATTTTGCATGTTTGAGCCCAATACTGTAAATACAACCTATGACTGACAACCATTTCCTAAAACATCCTACTGGAGTGGTAAATATTAGAATTGTTTTTCCTACCTCCCAGACTGACATTGGTTTCAGTTCATTCCAGTACGACATACAAAATCAACTTTGTAGAGATCTGAAACGTGCTGAGATATTTATCTCATCACAGCAAACACGATATATTATACCGCTTCAACAGAGGAAGAAAGAAGAAAAAGTCTCCACCAGGGAATATCGCCAGGAGAAGAGGGCTTTTAACAAGAAACTAAAAACGACTGATTGCATATTACCATTTTATTTTGAAAGGTTAGGGGGTTTTGCAAAGTAACAGGAAAGCTAAAATCCAGTTGTATGGTTTGGAAATTCTTTATCAGGAACGTAACATGTATGCAGGTTGTACATACTGAGCTTAAACATGCAAAATCAACGGTATGGTCCTTTATGAAAGACGGCACCGTAAGAAGGAATCTGTTCTGATTGTAAAAACGCTCAAACTGGGAATTTGCGAACAAACAGCGCGATTCTCCATAATCTGGGTGTTTGCCAACTTCCTTTTCCTGTAAGGAAACTTCCACATCCTGTTACGTAACCCCACGTCTCTGGAACACGGAGAAACCGGATCCTCATGCGCTCCGGATCCCGTCTGTGGGAATGGGTTAGGGAACAATATTCCCGCTTGCAAGCGGGAATATTGTTCCTAGACCAAAAATGTTTCCTGTTTTCTTGATGTGAGGAGGAAAAGTTTCAGCGTTCCTGGGAATTTCCCTGCAGCATGAAACGCCTTTTATCCACAGCAGACTTCCTGGAAACACGCCAACCCTTTTCCAGATGGACCAAATCGTAAAAACGCGTGACGAGGTGGAATGTGAGTCGTTACATGAAGCTTTTTATTATTTTTTATTTCACTGAAGCTTCTTTTCATCATTACTTGTGGAAATATTTTACCTCTGAAAACAAAAATAAACATCAGTATATTGTATATTTAGTGTTTTTGTTGTGTTTTGACAATTGGTCAGATTTGAAATCATAAAACAGCAGAACTTAGAATTATTTCTTCATTGGAGGATTTTATGTTTTAAGTCTGATGCTCTGATTAGGAGGAGCATTAAATGTAAAAACACACAGAAGTCTGTGATCACATATCACATGGTATCACGTATCACATGGTATCATATGTATCACATTGTATCACATGGATCACACAGTATTACACGGGATCACATGGATCACATGGTATCACATGGATCACATAGATCACACAGTATCACATGTATCACATGATATCACATGTACCACATGGTATCACATGTATCATGTGGTATCACATTGTATCACATGGTATCACATGTATCACATGGTATCACATGTCCATGTGATACCATGTGATCCATGTGATACCACGTGATACATGTGACACAATGTGATCCATGTGATCCATGTGATACCATGTGATACAATGTGATACCATGTGATACATGTGATACTGTGTGATCTATGTGATCCATGTGATACATGTGATCCATGTGATCTGGTTGTGATGAAAACAGGAGGTGTTGCTCCAATGCCAACAGGAAAAAAAAACAGGTGTGGTATGACATGGAGAAAGACAAGGAAAGCAGACGAGGGCGGGATCAATCTGCTGACATCCAATCAGGATGAACTCAAAATACAAGTGTGCAGAACCTTTACGCCTGACCTCAATGGGCCAATGAGAAGGTGATCTTGAACTATCCAATCAGAAAATGATGTCTAACTGTCCAATCAGAGGGCTCATTGTCCACTGAAAGTTCTCTNACTATCCAATCAGAAAATGATGTCTAACTGTCCAATCAGAGGGCTCATTGTCCACTGAAAGTTCTCTGCGCCTTCTCATTGGCCCATTGGGGTCAGGCATAAAGGTTCTGCACACTTGTATTTTGAGTTTGTGTTTGTCACTTTAGTGTCACACACAAACTGTAGGAATTTTGAGCGCTTAGCAAAAATCTTCTCCACGCATTTGCGGACCAATTTTACGAGTGCAAATCTTTTTTACACGTATGCAAAACATTTCTACAAACACAAATCTCCTCTACACATTTGCAGATTTTTTTTTGCATATACAAGTTTATTTTGCGCATACAAATTTTCTTTACAACTTCAAAACACTTTTGGCAGAGAATTGAGCCCATAGTTAACCCTCCAGAGCAACGTTAACTACGGAGGCAGTGGGGGGGGGCAGCTTGCTGATGGGGATGGGTGTCGTGGGTGGTGCTGGGGTGTACTGTTCCACTCTCAGTTGCATGGCCTCCTCGCATTGGGCTTGGGTGTGTGGGGGGGGTCTGGGTGTGGGCGGGGCGTCTGGG
>VXCM01006911.1:0-27800 GCA_014773175.1 Lucifuga dentata
GCCGTCACCTGCCAAACTGGAAATGCTGCCTGTCGAGCTCAACAGTTATGGAGGAAAGAGTCGAACCATCGGTCCATCCGCCAGCCCGGCTTCCAGGTCCCCCAAGACTCCAGCTACGTCTCCAGCTGCTCGACCAGCCCACCACTCTTACCATGGTGCCATCGCCCCCCAAAGACCATCTCCCGAACACAGGCGGAAAACTGTCTCCAAGCCAGTAGCCAGGTTTCGTCCACAGGGTATTACTGTCCAGTTTTCTGGCCGAGGAGCCACGGATGAGTCACGCAGGGATGCCCTGAGGAAACTGGGGCTGCTGAAAGACTCTTGATATCAAAAAAAAAAAAAAAAAAAAAAACTCTGGAAAGCTACTTCCTTCTTTACAAACTTTACAAATCTCTTGTGCTCTTCCTGGGAGGAGGTGGTTTTCTAGAAGTTTCCTGGTGTGTGTGAGTGAGATGTGGTTGAAGACAGGAATATTATGCTGGACCTGCACAGCCAGTTCTGCTCCGAGCCAAAAAAAACAACAACCGACAAACGAGTGAAATGGTGCAGCTGCTGATGACGTCATGACAAATCATCTGATCTGCAGCAGAAATCTCCATCTTAACATGGAACACTCTTCTATTTTGAGTGCTAAAAGACTTATTTTCTTAAAATATAGCACAAACGGATGCATATTTTAGAAAGAATAAGACTTTCAGAACAGACAAAATTGGATGGAAATGCACACATTGACTCTGACTTTGTTGTGTACCTCCACATGAGACACTTTGAGCCAAAGCGATGCTGTAAAACGAAACGTCTCCTCCTGGAATCAGAGGAAACGCTGAGAAATCTTCCATCTCCTGCTTTGCTGTTTGTGTCAAATGTCAAACTAAGAAGAATCCTCTGCATCTTTTTTTTACATATTCAATTTACTGATACCACTTTCTAATAAGGCATAATTTACAAAGAGACTACATGCTCTAATTAACAGCCTCATTACTGGCTAAAACATAACTTATTCCTTCTTATTCTAGATCATAATAATCCATAAATAAAAACCTTTGGGTTGCCAGGTTGCTCAGAAAAACCCTCAATAGACAGTTTGATGTTTTTGCTTCTAAAAACAACCAAAATCCATTTATGAACTAATTATTAACTTATAGAGCTGCAGACTGGATGAATTATTGTTGTGTAGTAAAGATTAATTGGAGATTTGTTGGTTTATTAGAAAGTGAGAATGAAGGTTAGCCGCAGCAAGACAGAATACATGGCTGTGAGTGAGAGGGACTCAAGTGGAATGGTGAGGTTACAGGGAATAGAGATAAAGAAGGTGGAGGATTTTAAGTACTTAGGGTCCACAGTCCAGAGCAATGGAGAGTGTGGAAAAGAGGTGAAGAAACGTGTGCAAGCAGGTTGGAATGGGTGGAGAAAAGTGTCAGGTGTGATGTGTGACAAAAGAGTCTCGGCAAGAATGAAAGGAAAGGTGTACAAAACGGTGGTGAGACCAGCGATGTTGTATGGCTTAGAGACAGTGGCACTGAGGAAAAGACAGGAGGCAGAGCTAGAGGTAGCAGAGACTAAAATGCTGAGGTTCTCTTTGGGAGTGACGAGGATGGATAGGATCAGGAACGAGTACATCAGAGGGACAGCGCATGTTAGATGTTTTGGAGATAAAGTCAGAGAGGCCAGACTGAGATGGTTTGGACATGTACAGAGGAGGGATAGTGAACATATCGGTAGAAGGATGCTGAGGTTGGAACTGCCAGGCAGGAGGCCTAGAGGAAGACCAAAGAGGAGATTTATGGATGTAGTGAAAGAGGACATGAAGTTAGTTGGTGTGAGAGAAGAGGAGGCAGAGGATAGGGTTAGATGGAGGCAGATGATTCGCTGTGGTGACCCCTGAAGGGAAAGCCGAAAGGAAAAGAAGAAGATTAGAAAGTGAGAAACACACCTGCCAAAGAGATTTTTCACAACCTGGCAACTCATTGATGAAAAACTTATTAACATAAATCATTAGAAGTCATAAATCCTTTATAAAGAATGACTTATTAGAAAGTGGTAGTAATTTAAGTTAGGTTGTTGTGTTAGTAAAGGTAAAATATGTCATCATATCCAGGCTGTGAAGCATGTGTGACCTGTTACACGGGATTTTTTGTTTTTGTTTTTGTTTTACTGGTTTACTAATTTTTGGGCATTTTTCTGTCACGGTAGTTCAGCATTTTTAGAGGCTAAGAGCAGATTTTAAAGCACTTTGTATCGTATTTTTCCTGAAATGACCAAAACTACGCTGCATCAAACACAACTATTAAGATCATTTTGATTACAAATTAGTTTGAGTTACAGTCTATTTTTGATATTTATATTTTTGATGAAAGATATATGGTTATCTCTGCAATTTAACTGAGCTCATGTCCTAGAATGACTGTCGGTACGGAGTGGAGGAGGCCTGCTTTTCTTTGGTTGGGTGGATGATATTTATACTCCACGGACAAACCTCCCACACCAAACCACAGACCGTGGAATGGGCTGCGGCCCTGACTTTTACTTTTTACTACAACAGGGAGCCGGGTGATGAAAAATAAAAGCCTAAACTGCTGCTTCGGGATGGGCTGGTACAAAACACAAGACCACAGCATCTACAAATACATCTTCCTCTGATGTTCATAACTTTCTGTTTCTGACTTTTGTAAAACGCCTTCATCTCGCTAAGTAATTTAGCCGCAACTTTAACTACCTGAAAGTCTTCAAACGAGCAGAAAAATCTGCCAATGCTGAGATTATTTCAACATTTCCAATCCTGAATCAGCTCCTTTCATGAATTTTCTAGAATCATGTGTTTTTTAAATTTTTATTCTAGTGTCGTTATCTACTTCAGTTTGTGTTGTTTCCAGATCCTGAAACGCATTTCTAGAAAACTCCTGAAATAAGCTGATTTATATAAGAAGCTTAAAGGAGCATACTGGTAATTTTGAATGTTTGAGCCCAATAAATACGACCTGCATACACTTTAAGTTACTGATAACCATTTTCCAAAACTTAAAACTGAATTTTAGATTTTGTGTTATTTTTCCTAAAAAGTGTTAGCAGTCGCAACATTGAGTTTTAAGGTGGATGCATCACCTGAACATTTGATTTTGAAAGATTAGGAGATTTGGCAAAGTAACAGGAAAGCTAAGATGCATTTTTGTTATTTAGGAAAATGGCTGTCTGTAGGCTAATGCAGGGAGTATTTATTGGGTTTAAACATGAAAAATCACCAGTATGGTCCTTTAAAGTGATCTCAATACACTGGCAGATTTTTTTTTCTTGTCACTTTTTTTTTAAAGAAACAAAAATCTGACATTAGAATTCTGCTTCAGACAAAATGACTTAATTATCAGATAAGTACAGATTTTTTTTCAGAATTTGTTTTTTTCTAGAAACAAGTAGAAAATTTGCAAATTTGGCAGAAATGTCCAGATTTACGGTGCAGCTTTTAGGGCAAATTAACAAATTCATGAAAAGTAAGATTGCAGCGACTTTAGACTCCAGAACGTTTAGATGGAGTTTTTTTTTTTTTTTTCATACGTATATGTGTATATGTTTGTGTGTGTGTGTGAAATTTGTGTGTTCACCTTGTTTTGTATCCAGACTCCGCCCTCTGTAGCTCACCTACAGTAACTTTTGAAGGATATTTAGTAAATTTAGTGAATGTTATTTACAGGCTCCGGTTTTTCTGTAGTTCACCTACAGTAACTTTGAAGTATCTAAAGGTGCTTACAGGTACACATACCATATACCAGACTAAAGGGAAATGTATCTGCAGGGACACTAAAGGCAGACGGGAGATCATGACTATTGAACTTTGCTGCTGGTTTCTTTTTCCTGATGCTGTAAAAACTGCTTAATAAATCTGTTTTTGTGTTTTTTTGTCAGTCATTAAAGAGCTGAATGTAACCGAGATTTTTGTTTTATAGGAAGAATGAGCAGGTCACATCTGAGGAACATCCAACCTCATTTAAAGTGTAAGAACATGAAGTAACTTAAAGGACCATAACAGTCGTTTTGCTTATTTGAGCCCTATAAATACTACCCGTATACACATTATTACTGACAATCGTTTTCCAAGACATAAAACTGAATTTTAGTTTTCAATCTAATCTAATATTTCAAAATCAAATGTTCAGGTGATACACACCTTAAAATTCAACGTTTCACCTGCTAACAGGTATGTCTGAATGTGAATGCATGGTTGTTTTTAATTTCTCTGTAAATGCCATCTTCTCCTGGGACTATATTTCCTGGTGGAGGCATACATTTTCTTTCATGTAGCTCCTATTGGATCATTAATCTAACTATAAAGACAGAAATCTCTGTCTGTGGCACCAACGTCTCTAGAACCTGTCATGTATGAAGCTGATATTCAGCAGGTTTATTGTTCAGGACCCAAAGACGTACAGCGTCACGTGTGAAGNGTATGAAGCTGATATTCAGCAGGTTTATTGTTCAGGACCCAAAGACGTACAGCGTCACGTGTGAAGTTGTTTGGATGAGCGGTTCTCAAATTGAGCTGTGCCGGTAAAAAGTACTGCATGTACTCGTGTATAAACCAACCCCCAATATTTATTTGTTTAGCAAATTACCTGTTTTTCTGGGTATTCTCATAGTATTCCTGTGATTTTCTGAAAATAATCCACGTATCAGTAAACATATTTATTTCAGCAGCTGATCACTGTAACTGACCAATCACAGCAGAGCTTACTGGCCGCCGCAAAATGTGCTGGATAAGATGTTTAGTCAGGAAATATCTCATTCTAAAGTCTGATTTAAACTATTTTCCATGGTAGTGGTAATGGGTAGTATTTCCCCCCCTGGAAATTTCTTTCTCTGGGATGAAATTTGAATTTCTCCTGTATAAGCCGACCCCCGATTTGTTTTGTGAAATTTGGTCATAAAAACTCGGCTTATACTCAAGTATAGTCCATGTGGCAGGATACGCTCCGATTCAGTGGCACGGTCTCAATCCAGCCCCATACAGCAAACAAAGCTAGCTCACGAGGACGTGCAGAACTACAGTATGGCAGGCTGCGGCGCTCACCGTAAAGTCCAGCTGGTCTGAACACGTTTTAAACCAGCACTACGCTAGTTATTTTTAAAAGCAAATTCCCAGAAAGCTCTGCGTGGCAGCTCTAGCCCTGCGACTGAGCTTTAGCACCATTTCTCTTACTGAGCATGTGTGCTGAGTGTGATCCCATAGTGCCTATTATGTGCTGCATATGCAGAATCTGTGAGGAGACACCGAGGCAGGAAGTGAGGAAATAGTTTGGTGCTTCATAATTAAAGCTCAACAGGCGCACCCTCAAACACACAAAGCCTGAAACACGTCTGACCCCGTTTTCACGTCTCTCACAAATACGCCGACGCTGTTTTCTTCCAATGCTAGTTTTCAGACTTTTATTGTGATTTGCTGTTAGTCATGAGCCAAGACACAAAGCCGATGGCAGTTTTTCGCTGGCAGAAAACAACAATACGGACATAAAGGATAAATCTGAGCTGCTGGATGCTTTTCTACAATATTAGCAGAGAAAAAAAATGAAGAGCTGGTGCAGAAAGGCCCATGCAGCAGAATACAGAGTGTAAATATCCAGTTATAAGTTTAACACATAAAAATAATCCTCCAGAGTGTCCTTGCTGCTGACAATAAGCAGCACTGCCAGGCACACGTTAAGGATTTTTTTTCCAAAAATATATATAAGCTTTAACCACATCACAGGACACAAAGCCAAATCAGTGCAATCCGTTAACTCTTAAAGGAACAGTCCTATATTTTAGAGAATTCTTGTCTGCTGACTTGTCCAGAGTCAGATGAGAAGACAGAGATCAGTTTGTCTGTGGTCCAGGATGTACTTAGCCTAGCTTAGCACAGACTGGAAGCGGGAGGAAACTGCTAGCCTAGATCCTTAAATACTGACTGGAACATCAGCATCCATACTGCGGATCACACGCCAGAAAATAAAACTGATGGATGGCTGCAAAATAAAGAGACAAGTTTGCTATTTTTAGATTCTTACCACTAGTGGGGCAAAAATGTAAAGTTTGTCCTGAGGGGCCTGACAAAAGGCTATGCTGTTAACTTAATTGAAGAGGGTTTATCGTCTGTACGGTGGCCATGAAGGACATCTCAAACTCAGCTTTTCCTTTTTTCTACAATCTTTTCATGAACTAAAATGTTGCACATGTAGAAAATCTGAACAGCAGATCATCAGAAAAACGCATCATGGACTATCAAAGCCTGATGAATGACCAATGAAACTGCTAAATGCTAAAGCTGTCCTATTTACATGCTATCTCTTGTTAGCTGGAAAGCTAACGAAAAACACATCCAGTAGTCAGCTGGGTTTTGTTGAGTTCGGACAGGAAGTTGCTCCAACACCAACAGCTGTTAAAACCACAATGTCTCACTTAACATTTCTCGTTAAATGAGACACAGTGTGCTGTTGGTTGATTTTTCCACCTTTGATGGAGCTAGGCTAACAGTTCCCTTCCACTGTCTTTGAGCTAAGCTAGGCTAACAACGCCCTGGACCCGGATCAGTCTTCTCATTTGATTCTGTGCAGGACGTAAAACAAGCTAATTTCCCAAAATGCGGAACCGATCCTTCTGATAAGTGAAATAAAACATCTAAAGGGCTAAAAGTTGGAAAAAAAATAAAGAAATATCTGCACGTAATGATCGTGATGCTCTGGCCTGCTTTCACCCTAATCAGAGTGAGTTCTTCAACAGTTTCCTGGTGAGAGAAGCTAAACGCCATCGTGTTTTCCTCTAAGTCACGGCTATGAACGCAGCACGCCGTGATGTTTCAGATCTAATAGTTCATTCTCACAGCAAATTCAGATGTTCCCAGTTTTAAAGAGTCGGAATAATCCGTACCCTCGCAGCTTTCTAACTCTGTATCCTAAACATGAGTCGCCACATTCCTTCCCGCTGTGCTGACTGGACGACAGGAGGAGGCGATCCACCCTTTCATCCTGCTTCCTGTTCGTCTCTCAGTCAGCCATGTCTGCTCGTTCGTCTTGTTTTGGTTCTCTCGTTGACTGTTGAATGTTTATTTCATCGCGTGCTTCTGTGTCACTATCATCAGGCAACAGATAAAATAAAGAAAAGGGAACTGTCTGTCTGACCCAGGACCTTTGACCCCGTTCCCCCCAGCAACCGAATGTTAAACTCTCTTTCTTGGGGGATTGGCCCTTCGGTAGGTNCCCCGTTCCCCCCAGCAACCGAATGTTAAACTCTCTTTCTTGGGGGATTGGCCCTTCGGTAGGTTTAGTATGTGATCAGGTTTGGGGGTGGTGGTTTCCTGGTATCAGCGACCGTCTGGAAGACTCGACCAGACCGGCTCCCCTCCGATCATCTCGCTCTCTCTCTCTCTCTTTTACTTGCTGGTTTGCCCGCTTGCTCGCTCGCTCCCGGGCCCGGACTCCCGTCAGCGTCTCCTGAAGGACAGAGCAGGATATTTACTGTAGGTGCCCCCCCACCCTGCAGCCAAGACCACTTCACCCTGATAAAACCAGCCCTGCTCACAGAAAAGCATCAGATCTGAGGTCAGACTGGGAATCAAACCTCAACCCTTTGTGAGACTAAGGCTGGGGTCACATGCTAAATGTTAGCGTTGCTGCTGGGCGTTCAGCGTTCTGCTGCACGAGTGGAGTCTGAGCAGCGCCGCTCAACCTCGTGCTGACAGGAAGTGCTCGTTGCTAATGACAATTTAATGGTTACCGTGGAGTGTAAAGACAGGATGTAGCCTATACGTGATCGTTGCACATTTGTGGTTAAAATTGGATTTTGGTTTTGATTCGGGTAGCAACGTGGACTTCACAAAAAACAAAAATGCTCTTCTTATGAGAAGAAAAGCGAAAAAAACTGCGAATGTGGGTGCACGAAACCTCACATTTCAGATGTTATATTAACAATTTCTAAACCTGACGTCCCTGTCTGACTGCTGATATTTTGCCTTTTTTTTAAATTTTTTTTTTTTTACCAGATCATGATATGATTTTAGAGTTGTGTTGTATACTCTACAGATTATAAGCTCCTCCTCCATTGTTGTGGCATTTCTGGTTACGTGACGTACAGCAGCGCTCTGATTGGTTGCGTGTTGGAAAGGTCAGCGTTGGAAAGGTCAAAGTTCATTGAAATGAACTTTGAACGCCATGTCAAAACGGAGAATCCAAGCGTCGCGTGGCGCTCAAGGTGGCGTGATGCGACGTTAGGAGTCACCACTCAGATCCTAATACACCGTAATGGAACGCCCAGGTCAGCGCAACGCTAACGCTTAGCATGTGAATCCAGCCTAAAGCTGAGAAGTGCAAAGTGTCAAGTCCCATTAATAAATACAAAACTCACTTCTTTTTATCATCTGTACATTCACTGTATCCTCCAAAATGTCTGACTTTACAGAAGCAAGAAAGACGCGGGATGCTGCTGACGTAAAGAACATAAAAACTTCCAAGCCATTTTTATTTTCATATATTTCCAGAACTTTTAAAGAAAATAAATACTCTCACTTGAGATCTTAGCACCTGCAAAGCACAATATTCTAACGAGCAAATAAAAAGTGTCACTCTTCAACAAACCTTTTCCTTTCTCCTCCCTTTTTTTTTTTAAACTAACTTGCTAAACTTTACTTTCTGCTGATTTAGTTTTAAGGCTGTGGCTTTGAGCTGAGTCATTAGCGGCGCAGCTCATCTGGCCGCCGCTAACGGCTCCACGCCACATCTCTGGTCTCTTTCCTGCTTGTCTTTCCTGTCTTGTGTCACTTGTCTGTCTCGTTTTTCCTGTCTTTCGTTTCTGGCTCTTTTCTCCTGTCCTCTGTTCAAACAGAATCAGCGCATAATGACATCATGAGCGTTCTGCTGCGTCCATCACATCTCAAACCGTGTCGCTGCGTCAGCGAGGAGGACTCCAGTTCTCACCTTCCTCCAGTCTTGAAAATGAGGTCGGCGTTGGGAGCGCCTTTGGGGTGCTGGTAACGGGGCCGGCGCTCCCGGTTCGTGTTAGCCGGCGCCGGTCGCTGTGCCAGAGACTGCATCATCTCTGCAACATGCAAATGCAGCAGGAATGAGCAGAAATGCAGCGTGTTCTGCTGGAATCATGTTTAGAAGATGTAGAACGTGTTTACAAGGAAAAAATGAGTCGGAAAAAATCCATCCCTCACATATATACGTATATTATTTTTCATATACAGTGTTTTCAAATCACATATATTTGTCTTTTTATAAGACAAATATATGTCTTATATTCTACTGCATTTTTTGTTGTCAGTTAAATGTATTATTATGGTTCCGTTTTACCATAGGAGCTTTTATCTTGTTCACTGCTGGTTTTTAAAGGACCATACTGGCCATTTTGCATGTTTGAGCCTAATATATTCAATTTTCATACATGTTACGTTACTGACAATCATTTCCCAAAGGATAAAACCGTATTTCAGCTTTCCTGATATTTTGCTAAATCTCTTAATCTTTCAAAATCAAATATTCAAGTGATACACCCACCTTAAAAATCCATGTTTCTCCTGCTAATAGTTACACAGCCTTATGAAGTCACGGTCCTTTAAATTTTTCCATAAACGCAGGTCTTCTTTTGGGACTATATTCCCCGGTGGAGGCATACATTCACTCCACGCTTTTTATTGAGCTTAAACACTAAAATTACATAACTTCTAAAAAAACCTGAATACACGTCTTGTTGGTGATGATGGATTACCTATCCCAAGAACGTTTACAGTATCAACAAGTTGATTTTAATAGCAGAATGAACTGAAACCAATGGAGGTCTGGAAGGTAGGAAAAACATTTTTAATTCACCGTTCCAGTAGTATGCTTTGGGAAATGATTGTCAGTAACATTAAGTGTATGAAAACTGAATATATTAGGTTCAAACATGTAAAATTGATGGTATGGTCCTTTAACATGAATTACTGATTTGTTTGTTTTTTTGAATTATCTACAATGAAAAGCTTTTTTTTTTTTTTTTTTTTAAACGGTGAGGAGACACGAGAAATGTAATTTCCCTTTTCTGGATGAATAAAGTTGATCCTGAATGCTGCACGACAACAGCAAACAACTAACAACGAGCCTCAGCTTCATCTGTTAAAGCGTGAGGAAGATGATGGCGGTGAGTCTTCGTCTCTTACCCTGGTAGTCCTCCTGCTCCTGCCGCTCGTTGATGTCCAGCGTGAGTTTCTTCATCCTCATCCGCTCCTCCTGCTCCGCCTGCTGCTGGTTAAAGTGGTTCGCAGCCAGGTGGGATGACAGCGGCACGTTCAGGATCTTATACTGTTCTCACACACACACACACACACACACGTAATTTTATCAGCTATGTGTTCCAGGTCTACTTCAGGCTAAACATGCACTATGCAGATATATTATTGCTGTAAACAGAAATGTCAGATATTGTGCTCTGAATTCAGAAATCCTCAGTATGAAATAATTCAGATCAGGATTCGGGGCTGAAAATAAAATTGGCGTGTCCTGAAAATTTGATCACTTCCTGAAAAGCTCAGATAAACTACACAAATAAAGAAGCATGTCGTACTTTAAAACGGCTGCTTTATGGACAAAAACTAAAGTACAGCACAGCGTCAGTTTGTACAGGAGGTCTGAGCAGCCAGTAATATTCTGTGTGTGTGTGTGTGTGTGTGTCCCGTCATGAGGATACTCGACACACACACACAGGATGCTTTTATTCGCTCCTGCGGTAATACAGGGGGCGCTGTGTGTTTACAGTGCGGGCGTGGAGAGAGAAATGTCATTTCCCATCCACACGGCTCGCTAACACACTAACACGCCTACAAAGACGCTCTGTGTTCACCAGACCCTCGTACACGCCTGANTTTTTTTTTTTTTTCTTGCGTGTATCTGGCAGCTGTCCTTTAAACAAACTGAAGCCGTGCAGGCTGAAAACTGGACACACCCTACAGTATGAGAAGCAGCCTCTGCCCCCAAACCACACATTCCTACACACACACACACACACACACACACACACACACACACACACNACACACACACAACACACACACACACGCACACACACACACGCAGCTGCAAGTCAAGAGTCAATATTATTTCTTGACTCAGCCTGAGAGAGAATTTCTTTCAGTTCCTGTAAATGCATAAAGCTTTGCATTTGTGTTTCTGCTCTAACAACCTTTACGTCCTTTAGGTCCTGAGCTGATTAAAGCTAAAGGTCAACGTGCTTTAGGAACAGTCATATGAGGTCACTGTTAAAGGACCATACTGCCCATTTTGCATGTTTGAGCCTAATATATTAAATTTTCATACATGTTACATTACTGATAATCATTTCCCAAAGCATACTACTGGAATGGTGAATTAAAAATGTTTTTCCTACCTTCCAGACCTCCATTGGTTTCAGTTCATTCTGCTATTAAAATCAACTTGTTGATACTGTAAACGTTCTTGGGATAGGTAATCCATCATCACCAACAAGACGTGTATTCAGGTTTTTTTAGAAGTTACGTAATTTTAGCATTTAAGCTCAATAAAAAGTGTGGAGTGAATGTATGCCTCCACTGGGGAAAATAGTCCCGAAAGAAGACCTGCATTTATGGAAAAATTTAAAGGACCGTGACTTCATAAGGCTGTGTAACTATTAGCAGGAGAAACATGGATTTTTAAGGTGAGTGTATCGCTTGAGTATTTGATTTTGAAGGATTAAGAGATTTTGCAAAATAACAGGAAAGCTGAAATACAGTTTTATCCTTTGAGAAATGATTGTCAGGAACGTTACATGTATGAAAATTGAATATATTAGCCTCAAACATGTAAAATGGCTGGTATAGTCCTTTAACTTAGAAACTAATGCTTGGTTTTAGCTTGATTTCGTAGCAGACAGCTCAACAGCAGCATCAAGATTTCAAGGCTTTTGAAGAAGATGGAAAAACAGGACAAACATTTTGGAAGTAGAACTGACTTAAGTTTTCTTTTTGTTCTCCAGTCACGCCTGATGCTGACTGAGTTTCTGAAAGCTTCAGCTTCTTTCTAAACAGCGCATCCTTTCCTGCACACTTCTTTGTTTGTAAAAATGACTCACTTTGACACTATTTGATGAAAATGAACGCTGAAATGATTTTGAAATGGTGAGGTAACAAAAAAGTCAGACGTGCTGCTACCTGCTGCTTGTTGCCTTTGCGTGTCAGCATGACAAAGGGCATGGTGTCGCTGTCGCTGTCTCCCTCCGCCATGCAGGCCTGCCCCGACACTCCTTTCTTCAGCTGGATCTTCAGCTGCAGGGGTATGGCCACGTCCAGCTGGTGAACCTTGACTGCCTCGCCGCTACGCTGCTGCAGGAAAGCAAACCGGAGCATTTCAGCGTTTGAGAGATGGGGTGGGACGTGTGAGGAAGCTGAGGAGGACTGTGCGGGTTTCCTCACCTGCAGGTTCTCCAGCATCATCTTATCCAGAGCCTGGATGAAGTCCTCGTCCTCAGCACAGGCCACGTGTTTCAGCCCACCGCCACGGATTGTCACTTCCTGCAGAGACAAAACACATCAAGTCATCAAAGTCTGGACTCAATATTAAAGGACCATACCGTGCATGTTTGAGCCGAACATATTCAGTTTTCATACATGTTACATTACTGATAATCATTTTCCAAGGGATAAAACCGTATTTCAGCTTTCCTGATATTAAATCTCCTAATCTTTCAAAATCAAATATTCAAGTGATACACCCACCTTAAAAATCCATGTTTCTCCTGCTAATAGTTACACAGCCTTATGAAGTCACGGTCCTTTAAATTTTTCCATAAACGCAGGTCTTCTTTTGGGACTATATTCCCCGGTGGAGGCATACATTCACTCCACGCTTTTTATTGAGCTTAAACACTAAAATTACATAACTTCTAAAAAAACCTGAATACACGTCTTGTTGGTGATGATGGATTACCTATCCCAAGAACGTTTACAGTATCAACAAGTTGATTTTAATAGCAGAATGAACTGAAACCAATGGAGATCTGGAAGGTAGGAAAAACATTTTTAATTCACCGTTCCAGTAGTATGCTTTGAGAAATGATTGTCAGTAACGCTACGTGTATGAAAACTGAATATATTAGGCTCAAACATGCAAAATGGATGGTATGGTCCTTTAAATATAAAGAGTTGATACTGTACCCAGTCAGTTTAATTCATTTGAAAACATCAAATCTGGTGATAAAGATGGTTTGTTGTGTCTCTTAGAAATGACTATGTATGTATTGAGTCTGGAATTAAATTAGAATTAAAATTAAGTTTAATCACTAAAAATTGTAGAGTTTACCAACAATCAGTAAAAAAGAATGCTTTTGCTTTCTTTCTGTTTCCACCTAAGTTGTGCAAAAAGCCGTGCGAGCTCACGTTGTTCTCCTCATCGGTCTCATTTTCTTTGTTGGAGTCGGTGAGGTAGTCGGTGTTTTCCTCCTCCTCCTCCTCCCGCTCTTCTTCCTCGTTTTCAGAACCTTCCTGTAACAATAAAACACGAGCAGCGCTGAAGCAGCTACGCACAGAAAGACGGTGATGATTAATAGAAGCAGAGTGGGGACACTTTTTTTTTTTGGTGAACATGGCGTTGCACTGGGACAGTAACGGGCGGTTTTAGCGTTTTGTCAGACACTCACGTCCTCCTCGTGTTCATTCATTTCGCTCTCGTTGCCGGACTGCTCCTCTGTCTCAACTTCTCCCTCTTCGTCATCGTCGCCGTCGTCATCTTCCTCGTCCAGAACCTCGGCGGCGCCCATGGTGCTGGAACGCCCGTCCCTTTCCATGGCCATGCCTTCATGGACACACACAGCAAGACAAAAGACTAAAGACTGTACCACTTCCTGTTGTTAGCTGGTCGTCCAATTATTAACTCACCATAAAATTCATCCAAAAAATCATGGCTAAAAATCACCGATCAGCTGCTGGACTTTAAATCCAAATCAGTTGCAGATTTATACTCATTTCTACGATTAAAATTACAAAATCAGAGGATTGCGTAGATTGGCCAGAGGGCGGAGCTTTTCCACCAAAATGAGCTTAATGATGTATCAGGGCAAAGGGCAAACTCCGAATTACTGACGATTAAAGACAGAAGAAAAGAGACAATATCTGTCTAGCTGTTTATGCCCCTGCTAATTTTAATACCAATATTAGGTCAAAGAGTCTAACTGTCCTTTGGGGACAAATAAATTTCATTGAATTGAACTGAATTAATCAAAAAACTTGATGTGAGTTTGGTGATTATTAATTAACAGCTCGTTGTGAGTTGATGATGTATTAATTAACAGCTTGTTCTGAGTTGATGATGATGATGGTGAGATGAAGTCAGCTCTGTGTGACTGAGGGAATGTGGAATGTTTTATCCTGGTTAAAGTATGAACAGGAAAACAATGGCAGTGTTGTTTGGCTCAGAGGCCTCCTTTACATCTCTCTCTCTCACACGCACGCACGCACTCACACTCACACACACTCTCTCTCTCTCTCTCTCTCTCTCTCTCACACACACACACACACACACAGAGGGTGGAGCTGTGGTTTACCTGAAGCATTTTTTCTGCACATTCCAAGTCAACACCTTGAAACTGTTAAACAATAGCTGTGTTGCTACGCTAACATCAGGCTGAACAACTGAGCGGCATGTTTGTGCTGCTAATGCAACAGTGTCATCTGTTAGAGGTGTGTGTGTGTGTGTGTTTACACCTGTCACAGAAATGATCCTGCTTCCTGTTCTCTCCTCTGACCTGAAACTAAACTGCTTTTCTTCACCTCTCAGGTAGAAAAACAATATTTTCCTGACCAAAAACGACCAAAGGTGATAAAAAAAATAAAAAACAAAACCACAAATTGTGCTTTTCAGACATGGAAACTGTTAAATCTCTTACATCAGCTACCTGTTGATGGACAGTTGCTGTGAGAGTCAGAAGAAGAAAGAAGTTAAAGCAGAAATGATTTGGTAGATATGAAGCCGTTTGTCAGATACTTCATCCCCTGAATCTGATGAGAAGTTTATTTAGATTCCATACTGGCATCCAGGCTAACTTCAGAAGTTCCTAATCACCATGATTCTGAGCACGATGTTCATGTTACCTAGACCAACAGTCCAGGAAGAGCCTTGTCTTTAATAACAGCAAAAATTAATAAATTAAAATGATCTGAAACCAGCCGAGCTTTTAGCATTTAGCCAACAATGCAAACTAAACATGTACGAACCGAAAAATTAAATTTGTGCCGAATGAGGTCAAAGATAAACTCCCTGCAGGAACAATAAACTTCATCTTATCTGATCATCTGAACAGGTTCTCTGCAGCCTGAGATTCCTTTGTGACTACAGAAAGTTTGGAAGATTTCACACAGAAAATATAGAAAACTAAACGTATTCATTGATTTTAGTAAAATAACAGTAACATACGGTGAATACGTTTTGCTGGATTTCCTTCTGTCAGCTCTGGAAACGTAACGTCACCTACAGACAACGGGGAGGGAGCAGCTGTTCATACCACAAAATAAATAAACTAAGTATGCAAATATATTTGACAGCTGCATGGAAAACAATCAACGTGACAGATTTAACTGTTAACTGCTGGTCCTGTGTATCCTGTGTGTAAGTATGTTAGGTATGTGTGTTTGGATGTAAACCTGTCAGACAGAGGAGTGATGCGGCACGATCGTCCTCCTACTCAGGCAGGAATGCTGCTCGGCCGGTCAGCCAGAGAACCTGCTACAGTCTCTGCTGATACAGTAACATGCCTCACACACATTATTACATGTTTAATTACAGACGAACATACCTAGTTTGACGAGCACCTCCCTCTCCAGGTCGGTGACCTGCTTGGTCGCCTCCTCCAGCGAGCAGCTCAGCCTCATCTTGGGCCTGAGGAGCTCCAGGGTGTCACTGATCATGTAGTCGATGTCGATGGGAAATGGGTGATCTTTGCTCCACACGTCCAAGCTCTTCTTCCACCAGATGTACCGCTGCAAACACACACACACACACACACACACAATCATTAAAAAAAACACACACATCACACATACTTCATGCTGAAACGTCACTGCTGCACGTACCTGGAAGTAGATGAGGAAACAGTCCAGCTTCCTCTTGCTGGAGCCGCGGTCGAAGTACTGGCCGCAGGTGTCCAGCAGAGTGCAAACCAGGCGGATACGGAAAAGGTGCTCCGGGGGGTCCGACAGGCTGGGCGTCCCGTCCTGGTTCACGCCAAAGGAGATGAAGGAGAAGAGGGTGCGGAAAATGACGGCGGACTCCACCATGCGGTAGTTGTAGAGCTCGCCCAGGAATTTAGCACTGCTGATACGCCGCTGGTTGAACTTCGGCTGGTTGACCTGCAAATGAAGGTTAAATCTGATCTGACCTCATACGACTACAGTTTTCTTCTTCTGGTTATTACTTTCTATTCTTAAGACTGGTTTATGCTTAAGACTTAACGTGTTGCTTAGTGTGACTGTGGACTCGTACGGTCACACGCCGCTCAAACTTCTAAACAGATGTCACTGGCTGGTTGAGGGGATGGTCAGAGCAGTTTGGGTGGATTTGGAGGAGATTTAAAGGAAGAATTAACACACGCTCGTCAACATTACTTCCTGCTGTCATTCAGCGTCAGACAATATACAGCTTTGTTCACAGAAATGAGAGATGAAACATGATAACACGACAGTAACAATGTGTGACTTCATTTTCATACAACATGTGACTCAAGATTAGCATCTACTTTGTTTGCCTTTGTCTCCTCGCCATGTTTACCCACAAAAACACCGCACCGTCAAACAACGACTCAGTATCAACACGTTTCTATCAATCCAGCGTTCCCGTCCTCACCTCCATGCCCAGGCGGATGTCCTCCAGGATGCCGTCCACCACATGGATGCCCACGTCCTCCTGGTAGGCCACCAGGCCAGCCAGCAGGTTCGCCACACAGTGGATGCTATTGTACTTGACGTTCCAGATGTTGACCATGCAGCAGATCAGGTAGTTCTTCACCTCGGGGTCCTGCCAGGACAGCTTCCGCATCTGCCTCAAGACCTGACAGAAGGAAATGGAACACACAATGCTTCAGGCTGGTGTTTTTACTGTTATGGCGTTTATTTTGAAGGTGATGAACGTGTTTGGCGTACCTTCTCTGTGGTGACCTTGGACAGGTCTTTGTAGAGCAGCTTGCGGATGTACTCCTGCAGCGGTGGCCTCTTCTTCTTCACAGTCTTTTCCATGGGTGGGGGGTTGCAGTAGTAGTACGCATTCTCCACCATGGTCACGTAGCGAGCATCCAGATGCTGTGCCTGCTTTTTACGCATCATTTGTTCCTGGAAGAATTCAGAAAATATCGGCTGTTCGCATAATGACAAAAAGAAAAGGCAGCATTTTTACGCGTCATAAAACTGAATCCGTGATGTAAAATCATAACATTTTCAGATATTTTAAACCTTTTCACTTTAAAGTCTCCGTGTGAGTACAGACCAGGAGAACGCTGGTCCGCAGATGAGAGTCGGGGGATCTGAAGAGGAAGCGGCCGCTGGTCTCCAGCAGGGTGCATGCCATCTCGATGTGGTGATGGGTGAAATCAGACAGCAGCATCTGTTCCATCACACACACACACACAGGTTAACAAACTTCTTTAATGAAAAAAGGTTTTAGATCTGGTAAGAATTCTCCGCCCACCTTCAGACAGTGAAGCGTGTCTGTTTTTGAGAACATCTTGAACTTGGCCAGCTCCCCGATGAACCGGACTGTTTTATTTTTGGTTTCAATGTTGATCTGATCCTTCTTCCGAATCTGTAATTAAAGATCATTAAAAGAAGAAGACGATCAACTAAAGCAGCAATCACAACTCTGACCCCTAAAACAACTAAAATCGGGATAAATTTGATTCAGGAAGTTCTCTTTAGTAGACACAAGTAGAAATTTTTCCTCAAAACCAAGCTCAGAAAGTAATTCAACAGATGAAAAAAAAAAGAGGATTTACGTGAAACCTGAAGTCTCCCTTCAGCATGGAGCACAGANAGATGAAAAAAAAAAGAGGATTTACGTGAAACCTGAAGTCTCCCTTCAGCATGGAGCACAGATCCTCCGCCACATCCGACATGCAGGGGTGAAGCGTCGCCACGAGGCGCGAATAGAACGGCAGGAGATCCAACCTGCAGGAGGGAAACTGTCAGTGACCCTGTGACCTTTAAAAGACGCCAGCATGATCCAAACGTAAAAGTAAAAAAACGTTAGTGGAGCAAAGTCATGTAAGGCTCTAATGCTTCAAATATGTAAGGCAACAGCTCCCCCTGGTGGAATTGGTAGTCACTGTCACAGCATCAATGGAAACCTTTTATAGCGTGACTAAAGGTCAATCGAATACAGCATCAAAAGACAAAATACAACATAAGTTGCGCTGTACACGTGGATTTAATTCCAGCACTTTACCTCTGTCTGGGCACGGTGAAGAGCGCACGGACCAGCTTCCTCCGGTTGGATTTGGTGTTCATGTTCATGCAGAAGTCCATGGCAGCCTGACAGAATCAACACATCACCATCACCCTTTTCATTCTCATTCCAAACTTATCAGTTACACATCTACAACATTATAAAACAGAGCTAATCCTGGGATGTATCTGACATTAAATTGAAAATAAATCTATAACACAACCACGTTAATATTTTATTTATATTGAGTCACATCAACACAAAGCTTAGACATGTTTTACTGAAAGAAAACTGGGATGATTTCTGGTAAATCCTGACTTATTCGTTTATTCGGCTTCTCTTTACCTTGTCTATCAGATCTCTGTTGACACAGTTTGGCAGCTGCTGGATGAAAGCGTCCACGATGAGCTTCAGGTGGGACCCAGTGTTTGCCTCCTCATCCTCTTGTTCTTCAGATGCAAAAACATGTTAAATTCACTTAAATGACATTTCACACTGCAAAAATCTAATTACATATGGATTCAGAATGGTGTGGGCAAACTGAAAGAAGCTAACCATCTTAATCTCGTATTATAAGACATTAATATCATTTAAAGTTAAATCTACGACTTCTATCTTTATCTTTACCTTGCTCATCCAGCAGTTTCTTGGCCAGTTCTTCATTTTCTGTCTCATCTGGACCCTCCAGTTCAAGAGGTTCATCAGTGATGTCCAGAGCCTCCAGCTCCAGCTCCAGCTCTTCTGTGGTGCTCGCTGAATCCTTCCCCTCTCTGACCTCTGAACCAGGGACCAACAGCAGCTCAGTCAGAATAAATCTCTGTGAAAACCCTGCTTTTCTCTCTGCATTTACTAAACATACCTTTGGCGTCATCCTTGTCTTTGCTCTGGTTGCTCTTCTCATTGTCCTTGAAGAGGATGGCAGGGACGAAGGCTTTGAGGTCCACCAGGTTCTCATAAAAATTACGAGCATCTTCGTCTTCCCAGATTCCGCCCTCAAGGTCGTACTCTCCAGGCTTACCAGGGGTGAAAATGTCGATACCGGGGCCGTGTTCTGTGAGCAGAGGCAGACAAATGACACAGAAAGTGACACCAGTATTTCCCGCACATGGAACTGTTATAGAAAAGTTAACAATAGATCACACACCCTCCTGCACAGTCTTGTCCTGAGGAAGCTCAGGCATGTTTTCATCGAGCAGGTCGGCCAGAGACTGCGTGTTGGCCAGCAGCTTCTGGTAGGAAGTGGCAAACTCCTCGTACTGCTTGTGTCGGTCCTCGCTCAGCTCTCCTTTGGAATGTAGAATACGCCTAACGAGGAGAAAAAGTACAGAGGTCTTATCTTAGGAAACAACAAAAAACCACTAAGGAGCACAATGTCTTATTTAGAAATAAATAAAAAAAAACAACAGACATGAAATCAAATCAACAATATTATGCGAAGAAATATAAATAAAATAAAAATGTAACCATGTTTACTGCTCACCTGTTCTGCCTCTCGATGTTCTGCAGCTCACGGTGGTCTTTCTTCAGGTGTTTGGTGAGTGACGTGAAGTACTCCCTCAGAAGGTTCTGGAAGGGCTGCTGTTTCTCTGTGCTGATGATCTCGCTCGGCGGGAAAGCCAAACCAAACTTTTCAGCAGCCAGTTTCACTTTGCGGGGCACCAGACCGGCGATGTCGTCCCCGCAGTGTTTACAGAAGCTGATGACCACGGAGACGTGCGTATGCGTCTCCCGGTCAGTCCCGATGATGTTCTTCAGCTGCTCGTAGATGAGTGACAGGCCCTCCTTGTCCGTGAAGAGACCTACAATGGTGAGCTCCGCAATGAAGCGTAGGTCTGTGCGCAGCTTGCTCACATTGGGAGTCTTGTCCTCCTTCCGAGCTTCAAAGTGTTTCTTCCAGGCCTGCAGCAGCAGAGGAGCAAACTCTGCATACCGCTGGTGGAAGAGGGAGCACAGATGGACAGCGCAACCCACATCTGAGATCTTCAGCTTGGCCTCCACCACAGAACTGACAGCCTCACCGATGTACTTGCTAAGGTTGAGAGAGGCAAAGTCGTTGGAGAGGGAGTCTCGCTGCTGTTCTGTGAGGGTGCGTAGCTTCTTGACAAAGGCGGTGTTCTTTTTAAGGCTGGAATCCAGGCGACTGAAGAAGGCCTCTTCGGGACGACCTTCCTGGGCATTCTGGTTCTTGCTGCGGAGCTCCTTCCTACATTGATGACGCTCCCAAGCCTCCTGGTATAGCTGATGCCCCTCCTCCTTTTCCCTGAAGAAATCAATCATAATTGGAGAATAAGGGTGCAATAGAAGACTACTCAATAAGGCTGTGATATTTTGCTGTTGTAGATTTGTGATATTTTATTCTGGTAGTTTAATGAAGCCAAAGACAAATGAAGTAATATAAAATTCACCATCACTCACTTGAGCAGAGCTGCCTCCTCCTCTCGCTGCCTCTTCGCCTCCTCTTCTTGAAGCTTCCTCTCCTGCTCTTCCTGGTGTCTCTTCTCATCCTCCTCTTTCTTTCTCTGTTCCTCCTCTGCTTTCTGTTTCTCCTCCTCCTTCTTTTTTCGCTCCTTTTCTTCTTTCTTCTTCTTCTCCTCCTCCATGCGCTTTCTTTTCTCCTCCTTCCCACTGTCTTTTTTGCCACTCATTTTGGCCTCGTCTTTTGCTTTATCTCGTGCAGGTGTTGGTCTTCTGTCACTATCTCGGTCCTTTTCTTTTTCTTTATTACTGAAGGAGCAAACTTCTTTCTCATCCATGTTTTCTGAGCGTTTGCGTTCAGCAGGCATACTGTGGAAAAATGCAATAAAAGCTAAGTTGCAGTTAGCAGCACAAAATAAGGGATGATAAATATTTCTCAGGTTATTCTGTTTTACACCTGTCTTACACCAATTATGCAGGTGTCCTAAACGAATTATATTTCATATAACACGAAATACTTGGTGACAATGACATTTATCTCATTATATGTTAGGCTGCTGACATATTTTAATGTATAAATGGCACAGTCAATTAAGATTTAATATCCAAACAAATTACATTGAAGCTAGTTTGACACACACCCACGCAGTAGTTTCGTTCGTTAGCTACCTAACATAGCTACAGTGTTTTTGATAGCGATAGCTCATTTTTAGGTTATGCAGCTTAGATTCCGCTAATGTTACAAGCTCATTTACTAATAGTCAGTTTGTAGTTTCGTAAGAATCGTGGCAATAACATTCCATGTACATTTAAAAATGCACATAGAGAAAACCGTTAGCATTAGCATAGCTACCGCGTTTAGGCCACTTGAATGGAAGCACCGAAACGGATGTAAACAAATATCCTAATAGCGCCAAACTAGTAGTTAGAGCGGAATTATTCGTTGTAATATAAGCTTACACTACAAGACACAACAAAGTCCTGTTTAGACGTTCCCATTCTCATGAAAAAACATTATAAAATAAAAAGGTTTACCTGCTACATGTAGCAAAACAAACATCGGTCATCTGCTGCCGTTGTTTCCGTGTGAACCGCGGAAGGACCCCGGCGTGGGAGTCTAACATTTTGCCTGACTAAAATTATCACCATGACCACAATTACAACCCTTATGAGTTGAAAATCAAGTATTTAGGTTAATCTATCGTAAATTGTCGCTATATTGATGAAAATCTAAATAACCATACATTTTTCTTATATTATTTTTTCTTTTCGCTGACAGGCCATGCGTAGGCCTACTACATGCAGCACTGTGGGAAACTGTGGTCTGCAAGCCAGCAACAGCAACAACTAACAACGGTGGAATCAGATAATTGCAGAGCTCATTCTGAAAAAGTGTCTCTTTCAGGGTGTTGGTTATTCAAACATTAATCACTATCTCATTTTATTGTGGTTAATATTTGATCTATAAAATTCCATCATATTTAGATCATTGTATATTTTGCATGTAAAATCTTTGTGTGCTAAGTAGTAGGTAGTAACTATCACAATTGATATTAACGTTAAATATTGTGTTAGGCAACGGACCCTCCTTAATGCAGACATTTTCAGTTATTGCAGGAAAAGAACATGGAATAATGTCACTAATGGCTGAATTTCATGTGGGTATTAAAGTGCCAGGACTGTGGTATTGTTCATGGCTCGCTGGCACAAATCAGTAGCACCATCATTGTCTGTCTGATGCTCTTAAAATTAAATTGATGTGAAAGTTTCTGAAATAAAAATAATCAGAAAGCAGTCAGAGGCTCATTGAGTGGCTCATACATGTGATCATCTCTGGTTTCCTGCCACAGTCCAAAAACAAGCAGATTAGGTGAATAAAAAAAAAAAAAAAAAANAAAAAAAAAAAAAAAAAATCAAAATTGCCTTTACATGTGAATCTGAATGAGTTTTTCTACCTCTGCCTAAGACTGGTGACCTGTCCAGTGTACCCTGCATCTCACCCAGTAGATGATGGAATAGACTTCAGCCACGTTGGGTGGATGAAATCAATCAGGAGTAGGATGGTGGGGGTTTGTTTGAAGGGCCTGAGGCTGCCACTGTGTAGGGATGTGTGGATTTACGAAGCTTAGTCATCATAGTCTCCAAAGAATCCTCCCTCAATGTGAGATTAAAAGGAGACCAAAATAATAGACCATATTAAGTTGTAGCACCAACTGAAAATTACATAGGCTTTTAAACATTTCTTCAAGTGGCTATGGACACGTAGCACAGCCTCAGGTGCCAACTAAACTGCAAACACAAACTGGTGGAGAGCAAACAAGTAAAAAAAAAATCTGTAAAGCAACAACAGGAAAACGATGATCAAGCCTCCATTCAGCGCTTTTAATTCATTTGTCAGGCCAAGGGAATTGACTTCATTTCAAAGCTGGTTTCAGTTCCACCAACATTTATGATGTACAACATGTGCATAAAATATGTATAACACTCTTCAGGATTCAGTATTGCGTTACCATTATCTATTCAGGGTCAAGCCTACTGCATTAGGAGGCAACATCCTAAAATGTTAAACTGTCTCTGAATCTATGCACACTATAACTTTCATATAAACCAAGGATCCTTTAATTAACTCAATTTTCTCCCAGTCTTCCTTTACTTTGCACCTTTAGGAAAAAAAGTAAGACTTGAATTAAGGTAATTTTAAAGGGATTTAACACCTAATAATTATTGAAGGGAGGCTAATGTCTTTGAACTATGTTTGTACTATGAAGTACAATTAATCTGTAATACTTAATTTTATGTATTGAGTGATGTTTAGAAAATAAAATTGGTCTGTTAAGTATAAATCTTGATTATTTGACTCCTTAAAGGACCATACCACTCATTTTGCATGTTTGAGCCTAATATATTCAATTTTCAGACACGTAACAACTGACAATCATTTCCCAAAGCATACTACTGGAACAGTGAATTAAAAATGTTTTTCCTACCTTCCAGACCTCCACTGGTTTCAGTTCATTCTGCTATTAAAATCAACTTGTTGATACTGTAAATGTTCTTGGGATAGGTAATCCATCATCACCAACAAGACGTGTATTCAGGTTTTTTTAGAAGTTATGTAATTTTAGTGTTTAAGCTCAATAAAAAGCGTGGAGTGAATGTATGCCTCCACCGGGGAATATAGTCCCAAAAGAAGACCTGCGTTTATGGAAAAATTTAAAGGACCGTGACTTCATAAGGCTGTGTAACTATTAGCAGGAGAAACATGGATTTTTAAGGTGGATATATTGCTTGAATATTTGATTTTGAAAGATTAAGAGATTTTGCAAAATATCAGGAAAGCTGAAATAGTTTTATCCTTTGGGAAATGGCTGTCAGTAACATAACATGTATGAAAATTGAATATATTAGGCTTAAACATGAAAAATGGATGGTATGGTCCTTTAAAATTACTTATTTTATTCACATTTCACTTTAATCTTACAATGAAAGGCTAATNTGGTATGGTCCTTTAAAATTACTTATTTTATTCACATTTCACTTTAATCTTACAATGAAAGGCTAATTAAGGGTTTCTGTACGTGTGTGTTAAATGGCACCGATATTTGCCTTTTCTTAACGTTTTCTTGCTCCTAACTCCACTTTAAACATGGTGCGAACAGTCCTGTTTATTTAGTTTTCATTTTGCAGCTTCAGAGTTTGATGACATCCCTGCAGACGTGGCAAGCAGCAGCTGAGACTCTTCTCACCGCTAAACCTCCGTCCTGGATACCGCCATTGGTTCCGGAAAAGGGACAACCAACGAGGAGCGAGCGCGGTGACTGCGCCGTGGCGACGTCATCAACGAAGAGCATGCGCGTGCTGAAGTGGACCAATGAAAGAGTGAGAAGTGTTCCAGGCGGCAGCGGATTGGCTGACAGCGGGAGGAAACGGGCTGTGATGTGTTGAGTGGAAGAATAAAGCGAATTGTTTTTGGAAGCTGCAGGAGGAAAGAAAAAAAAGATTTAAAGTCAAACATCGAGAGGAAACACACAACTACGAGGTGAGCAAACTCTCTGTCATGTTTTAGGTTTTGTTAGTGCAGCGATGAACAATAAGCAAATAGATACGCGTTACATTCCTGCACACAGCAGTCATGACGCTGTTTCCATACTTGGGCAGACTGAATGTAAACCTTGTATGTTAATGATGTCAGAGTTTATGTTAGAATATTAGGAAAAAAGTCTTTGCTACAGGATGGGATCACCTGTGAAGTCCTAAGAAGTAAAACCACAACGGAAAAATACTCAATTACAAGTACAAATGCTGCTTCTCAGCCTCTGAAGTCACACCTACAGATAACAACTTTTTATGTATTTTAAATTAATCATCTCATTATATGAACAGAACCTGCCACAGTGCATATTTTTACTAAAATCATGATGACTTCAGACCAAGGACAAACAGTTACTTGCAGCTCTTTGCACATCAGGACCAAACTTGTTTTTTTAACACTGCTCTCTGCACATCAGGACTAACAGTGCACTTGAATTTTCCTAAACACTGAGTATACCTGGATTCCTTTTGGACTTGGAATTGCCTTTTATCACTTATTGTTCTGATCATCTTGCTCTTGTGCATATTTTGCAAAATATCAGGAAAGCTGAAATACAGTTTTATACTTTGGGAAATAATTGTCAGTAACGTAACATGTATGAAAATTGAATATATTAGTGATGTATATTAGTAATTTAATGTATCTGGCTGCTATAACGATTTAATTTCCCTCTGGAGATGAATCTGTCTGTCTATCTGTCTGTCTGTTTGATCTATCTCTTAAAAAATCTCAGTAAATGTCAGATCTTTGCATAACATTTCAATCACATAGAAAAAAAACTTAAAATTGGGAGAATATGCAAAGAGAATATTCAAATGTCAGTTAAAACAATGGTTGACTGATAATCAGCACTGTCAGCATGAAGTAGCTTCATCCTTCCCTGCGTTTGGTATGTTTGCTCTTTAAGAAAAATTAAATGCTGTAAAGAATTTTAATCTTTTAATTTGTTTCTTTTGTTGAGGGGAAAATCATTGAATGTGGATCAGATAGAAAAACAACCCATTAAATTATTTTAAAGGAAATATTGACCAGCTAAGAGTAAGATAAGTGGTACACTGGCAACCTGTTGATTACTATTATAACATGGTAATATGCTAATGTTACCATGCTAGTCACTAGCATTTACACAAGCATGCTAAAGTTTATTATGTTATATTACTTCCTGTTTGTGCTAAAGACTGAAAAACTAAAAATAAAACTGCCACTCTGAGAAGTTTGGTGTGTTGAATTTACCAAAAACTTCTAGAAGAGGCTTTAGTACGTAAACTTGTTGTCATCAGCACCAACAGGAAGTAACCCTCATGATGTCATAGAGGTCATTGTCCTTACAGCCGCAAAAGCCTTTATATAGTTATTTTCAGGTTCTGACTTGAACAACTCAAGACAACGAAACTGATTTGATATGTAAAATAGGCGGAGTCTTCCTTTAAATCTGCACTTAGGGTTTTGGTGATGGCTTTGTTCTTTTTTTTTTTTTTTTNTTTTTTTTTTTTTTTGCAGTTTGTGGCTTTCATTTCATTTATTAGTTTATTTATCAGGGGCAATGCTCATTGATCAAACTGTAAATGAACAGAGTTAGCACAAGAGGCTAATTTTCATCTGCAGATTCTGGCCAGATGTTCAAAAAGACCCTAAAATCTGCTAAAACAACATTAATACATAGCTATAAAATACCAGTTTTCAACTCAACACTGTAATAAAAAAACAACCAAAAAAAAAGACAATGATAAATAAATACATTTAAAAAAAGCAAAAAAAAAGTGCACAACATACATACATACAACATAGCTTAGCTTATACTTAAGCTTATAACTTAAATAATTAATTAAAAAATAATTAGCAGGTAAAAAATAAAAAATAATCATCTTCATTGTTGTCCTCTCTCACTCTCTCTCTCTCTCTCTCTCTCTCAGATAATGATCAGGTCGTTGCTGATGGGTTTCGTTCTCTGTGCGGTTTATGCTAACAGTAAACCCGCGCAGAAGAAGAGCCGCGTTTACCAGGAGGAACCGCTCAGCCACCTCGAGCACGACGACGAAAAGAACTACAACTACGACCATGAGGCGTTCCTGGGCCACGACGACGCCAAGACCTTTGACCAGCTGCCTCAAGAGGAGAGCAAGCGGAGATTGGGGTAAAATAATTTAAAACAGGACGTAGTATCAAAGTTTTTCTTAGTGTATCACCAGGACGTACAGAAAACGACTTCCTGTGAATGTGTTTAATGGGAAACTGAGCAGACAAACAGGAAATGCACATTTTGTCTGCTTACTGGATTAATGTGAAATGATCTCAAACTGGTTGAACGAGGCCAGGCTTCACTTTCCTTTCAGACGCTAAACATGTTTGGAAGGAGGTCAGATTCAGAGTAGGATATTCTCAAATCCAAGATGGAAATCTGAATGTATGTGTGGCTGTCTAAGGCTTTATATAGTGAGAGCTGTGAGTGTGTATGTGAGCCTGACTTCAGAGTGTGTGGTATAATAACAGCACATTATCATTCTAAGCTCAGTTTGTAATCCCGTGTTCTTTGCGTGTTCTCTCTGCAGGGTGATCGTGGACAGGATCGATGGAAACACAGACGGTTTTGTCACTGAGGAGGAGCTGAAGGTCTGGATTAAGAAAGCTCAGCAGAGGTACATCTACGAGAGCGTGGAGCACCAGTGGAAAGAGTACGACACGAACAACGACGGCCTGATCAGCTGGGAGGAGTACAAGAACGTCTCATATGGCAGCTATATAGGTAAGGACGGAATGGCAAAGGACCTTAAAGGACCATACCATCAATTTTGCATGTTTGAGCCTAATATATTCAATCTTCATACACGTTACTGACAATCATTTCCCAAAGGATAAAACCG
>VXCM01006912.1:0-24451 GCA_014773175.1 Lucifuga dentata
ATGAAGTTAGTTGGTGTGAGAGAAGAGGAGGCAGAGGATAGGGTTAGATGGAGGCAGATGATTCGTTGTGGTGACCCCTGAAGGGAAAGCCAAAAGGAAAAGAAGAAGAAGAAGATCAGGAAAGCTGAAATATGGTTTTATCCTTTGGTAAATGGTTGTCAGTAACATAACATGTATGAAAATTGAATATATTAGGCTCAAACATGCATGATCGCTGGTGTGGTCCTTTAATAGGTTTTTTTGTATGCCATACTCCACCCTTCCACCAAGTTTTGTCAAATTCAGCTATTAATCTTTTTTGTAATGCTGCTAAAAACCAAACAAACAATGCATAAATAATAAAATAAAAGACAAACAAGAAACCAGAAGATGTTTTCTTTTAAATGAGGCTTCAGAAATGCATTTTGCCATCAGTTCTTATAAGCTTTTCCATTTGACTGTGCAAAAATAGGTGAAAATTTGGGGGATTTAAATGATTTATTTATCTACCTTTTATGGTAATGAGAAATGTGATTCATGCCTGGGAAATTACAGTCGTGTCCTTCCGTTGACCTGCTGCTTGTCTGCTCTGTAATTGTGGTGCAGGATTTTTTTTTATTTTTTTATTTTTTTTTGAAGGGCTTCATTCCCAGTCTCAGAGGAGGCCAAGAACCACCAAGGGAGTTTCCTCCTCAAAACACTACTGATCAGAAACCACATCAGAACTCATCAGATTTCACTGGAACACAGAAAAACTCAGGCCCTAGAATTACCCTTTGAAAGATTCACAATCTGGGGACTTAAATAGCTTTTCAGGACTTCCTATTTTTGCCTTGAGGTCTGGTTTGGATTGATAGTGGCTCAGATCTCATCAGAAAAGCTATGTTTACTGCTAACATTTGGGCTTGTTTGTTTGACCATGTAACCTCACAAAATGTCCCTTTTGAGTTCCAATAAATAGACATAAATAGTAAATCCACCAAAAACAAAACAAAACAAAACCAAAAAACATTATTTCACATGGATTCTATTATTCCATTTCCTCTTCTTTGGAATATTACTGTCCTAGGTTCTTTCTCATTCCTGTCATTAACATGGAAGCAGGTATAGCTTTTTATTTGATCATCACAAATTTAATCCTACATTCTTTGATTTTTTGCTGTTAAGATGTGGTTTTCTTGTTAATAAATTATAGCTTAACTGAATGTGTCTCATTACCTGACTTATTTGTGAGATAGAGTTTATGTGAATATAATAAACTGTCCTTGATCCAACATCATGCTGAGAGGAGCAGACTGTTGACTAAGTGCAAATCAGTAAAAAAAAAAAAAAAAAAAAAAAAAGAAGTCGGCATTGGCTATCCAACATGCAGCTAGGCCTACAACCCATATTCAGTCCAAACTGATATAGGTCCATATCAATTTGGACAATCCCAGCAATCCCAGATGCCCACTCTTCTTCCCAAAGGACCACAAAACCCTGTGCAGCATGGGTGTCAAACCCAGGTTTTCAGTACAACCAAACCATATTTCCAGCTGAATTCACTGATTAGCTCCTCCTCTCTGACTGAAGGTGGGCTGCTCATTGAAAATCAGCTGTTATGTTGTTGCAAATGAAAACCTTGATCCTCTCCGCTCCCTATGGCATGTGGTTTGACATGCTATAAAAACAAAAAAACACTACAGGAAAAACTAAGACACTTTCAAAAACACTTTGGAACATGCAGGAACCAAAAGATACTTGATGATTTGATCAATAATTTGATCAATTTGATCATTAATTTCTCTCAGGATAAATAAAGCTTTATCTTATCTTATCTTATGATTCACCTGCAGAAGGAAATGGAACTTGACAAGTTTCATTTATAATGAGGCCCTGCATCACTCCCATACTAAGGAAAACTTGACAAAAGGCCAAAGAGAGGGAGAGACAAGCAGAGAAAGAGAGAGAGAAAGGACTAGAAAAGGTAAATTATATCTTCACAAATGAAAGGTCAGCAACCATTTTTTTATAATCATCAGAACTGTGCCATGACCATAGAAAATACTTGCTTCTGATTGGCTGCCAGGCATCCTTTAATCTAGGTCTTACTCAGAGTAAGCCTACTCTGATTTATGCTGATTTCAATGTAATTATGGTGTATACAAAATGTTTGGAAAAAAAACTTCAATTATTGCCTTCATGGGAGTATAATCGAAGTTTCAACATATATGTAAACACATTGAATGATTCACTGTCTTTAAATTCAGGGAGTATTTTTTAAAATCTAAGTGAGGTTCAAATAACATTAATGATCAAAAACCCAAAGGTCAAATGTTGTGTTATCTCAAAAGAAACATTTGCCATGGGGCTCAATCTGCAGTCCAGCTTAATCTTTCCACCCATCTGATCATAATTTTTGAGTAATGCTCTTAGAAACAACACACAGCCTGAGGTTATACAGCATGATCTTGTCCTCTGGTGACTGACAGGTTGCTTTTTCCAACCAAGATAACCATAAAACTGCCAGAGACCCATCTGAAAGATATATTATGCCTGGTATGTTCAATTTTCCAACAGCTATACAGAGTCCAATGAGCATTTCCCTATTTATGCCCTCATGTTTTCTGATTTGAGTGGATATGTGAAGTATTCTCTAGTAGAGGTAATGGGTTCTGTCAGCGCTTTCTCTTCCAGCTACTTATTACCCTCCACACAGCTGCCCATCAATATCAAAGGCCTCGCTATTGAGCAGAAATACACCAGTAAACTTTCTCAAAGTCCCTCAATCAAAACAAGTCAATATACACTACATCTCTGCTCCCTTGGAAAGATCGAGACCTACAATTTGATGAACAGATTGCACCTTAAAAAGGTTCATAACTTTCCACAGACCAACTGTCATGGTCACTTGATTCCTAGTTTTCTAATGACTGGTTGCCAAATGCGGAAGAGGCGGGTCTTATCCTATATGAGCCAAGTCGTGGCCAGTTTTGGGAGACACGAGACANGCGGAAGAGGCGGGTCTTATCCTATATGAGCCAAGTCGTGGCCAGTTTTGGGAGACACGAGACACTCATGACAGATAAGGAAAACCCGCAACTTTAGTGACCTGAATCAAAGACTCTGTTAATCTGAGAATTCTGAAGATTGCCTCAAAGCGGAAAGGAGTCCTTCATTCCTCCTGTGGTCTTTTTTTTAATTATTATTACTTTTTGTCTGCGTTTATATGTAAACTGCATAAACTGAGAGACATGATAGACTGAGAGACATGACAAGCCTAAGCAGGGCATGGCTGATGACACTCTAGGGGACGCCAGGTCCCAGCTCCAAGACACAGCTCGAGGGAGACAATGTCGGTGGAGACGAGACGAGTTTTCCTGGAGGTTCAGGTAAGACCCGCACTCTCATCAGCGTTGGCAACCAAATGCACTCAATGTATGTCACGCAGCCAAGTGCTAAAAGAAACCAGACAGAATAAAAGAAACAAAAGAGGAAATACCTTTCTTCCTTGGTGACAGTGCTGTGACACCAACCAACAGTTATACAGTCAGGCACATACAGGTGGAATGTGGTGTTTGATGGAGGAATGTTGATTGCATTGTGAACATGACAAGTTTGTAAAGTGGGCAACTTCGTGCTTCATTCTTCGAATACAAGTGACAGAACTGATTTGAAAATAGCTCCAGCAGAGATAATCATCACGTTAGGAGATAAAGGGCCATTATTTGAGGGGAAGAAAAGGAGATTGGGCCCCTATAGACCATCAAGCATTAAAGAAAAATGACACCAGAATGACAGCAGTGATTTTCTCTGTTGCCCTGTGATTGAGGTTTAGATACTTTCTCATTAGGTCTTATTTCATGTGTGAGCACACTGCAAATTGATTCATTGATGTGATGACCTGGAAGCCCACCAGTGGTGTTTGGGTCACTTCTGCAAGTGTGATTAATCAGCTGCTTCACATTGCCTGACAGACACCACTTTGACAGATCCTATGTCAAAGAAATGGGAATTGTTTGAACAAAGAACACAGTTTAACAGTTTAAAGTAAATGTTTGCTATCGGATTTAAAGGATGATGTAAAATTTTCATGGTTAATTCTCCATGACTGTCTGCTTTTAATTGCCATGCCTCTTAATATGGCTCTGACAAGGCCCTATGCTAGCTTGAAGAATAAATGTTAACATTAACCTCATCTTCAGTCGAGCAGCTATAGCAGGAAAGAAAAAAGGCTCATTGGAGATCCCATCATATCAGCAGAGATTCTGCCAAGATGAACGGCTCAGTCTCAATAAATTGTATTTTTTGTGTCACAGAAGCACATGGAAGCCTTGCCTAATGTAGCGTAAAAGTCTTTTTTGTGGAGCCTCCAATTTACTGTATCAGCCTGTCAGAGCAAAACTAGGGAAATCACAGCAAACACTGGAAAGAGGAAGAAATGAGAGGTCAGGGCACAGAGCTCGTTCCAGGAAACAACATGTGCTCTTTTCAAAAGATGACAATCACAGCTTGTCTGAGACTAACCATTTTCTCAAGATATTTCTTCAAAGATTCAGTCTGGATATAATGCAGCTGTCAGTCTTGGTATATTTATGTAGGTTCTTGAAGACTTTGAATTGAAGAAAGAAAATAGCCTTTGCAGACCTTTCTTGCAAATTGCTTGGAAGCCTACAATACGTAAAACCTTTTCAGCCTTATGCATTTTAATTTGTCTAGCTGCAGCCCTTTGTCAGTTCTTGTATTAAAGTTTATGCAATAAATTTCATGCACTGTGCACCAAACCAGAGTGACACGCTTTTAAAGGGAGATGCAAATCTACAACTACCAGCTGAGCATGTGCCAACAGGCCAGTTTCCTCTCATCAGCAGCAGTTACTTCTGCATTTTGTTGTCTAATGACCTTCAGTGAAAAACAACATTAAAAGCTTTGTTACAGTATATAACATTATAGAATTAAAAACAATTAAACAATTTACAAAAAAAAAAAAAAAAAAANAAAAAAAAAAAAAAAAAAGATTTAACAACAATTTTAAGAACCGGTTAATTGTATTGTTGTCTTTTATCAAGTAAATGCTGGTTTCAGCATCTCAATATTACATTTGCCCCTACTGACACGTTCAGCTTGGCACTGTGTTTTATGAATTTCCCCCAGTGAGTTTTTCTATGACCTTCATTCAAAAACTAACAACTTTGGGCTCAAGGAACTTGATGCAATGTTTGGACATTTTATGCTATAAATGATTTATCAAAAAATAACAAGAACAAGCTGCATTCTTAGGCTGAATAGCAAGTTTGCTTTGACACCTCATCATTGATGCATTTCAGGGACATAATGGTATGCATGCTACCAGAGCCATTACATGCATTATGATGATTTATACTGAAATATGCAAATGAAGAATTTTACCGTAATTCAGCATTCTGTTTCTTATTTTAGAATTTGGTCACTGATGCAGCCACAGTCAGTCAGCCATCAGGTAGTTGTAAGAGACCAGCACCAAACTGAATCTTGTTCTACATGAACCCCATTAAGATTCCAATTTACTTGCCCACCCACAGTCTGAGTCAAATTGAACTTATTGACTAAACTGATAGAATGGATTGGAAAAGAAAAACAAGATGTTGTACACCTTCCCCTCATTAAATACTCCGGGTCCACTGAAAATCAACAGTTTATTGAATGGAACTTGTTGCCAAACTGTAGGCTTAAAGGAATTACATCTGGATTTCTTGCTGTTTTTTTATTTTGTTTGTTTGTTTGTTTGTTTGTTTTGAATGCATTTTTAATCTTGTAGCTTAATGAAATCAACAATATGTCTTCTCAGTAAATGTTACAGAGAAATTATGAATCCTACAGGCTGATATCACTGTAACAATTACATGGTGGCTGCAGATAGTCTAATGTAGGAAGAAATCCCACGCTGCTGGTATTCCTCACTGTCCTTATTATTTGAATATAAAACCCATCAGCTTAGCTCAGCATGCAAGACACTGCTCTTTGTTGTGGGTGATTGCCTGCCATGCTTAGGACTGATATGGCTGTGTGCTTTTATTCAACCCAGCACACTATTGGGTCCGTTGTGACTCAACATTCATTATCAATGCCCAACAGATGTTGGCCTGCCTCTAACTGTCCTAGTAGCACACTGACCACAACAGGGAAGCAAACACACTAATCCATTCCAGGCTCAAAATGGATCCTGAACAATTGCTTGGCATTTGCAGTGCTCACATGAGGTTGCTGAGAGTACATCTTATTCTGCACAGGAAATAACAGTGAGAAGAATGTATTTATCTCCTCTAAATGCAGGATGGGTATATTTGATCATCCTCTGCGCTATTTCCACAAGAAAAGCACTCCACAACACAGGAAAATGAAATGCTAAGCTAACAACTTATCTGAACACAAACACATGCCTAATCACCCAGTATGCATTACCAAATGGCTTCCATTATGTGTGTTAATGCATCTGACACGTTAATACTGCGGACAATTCATTTGCCCTGCATCTCTCTTTCCGCTTACACATTAGGGAGGGTGTCAACGCTGAGCCGATTATTACACAAGGAAATCAAACCATTTGACGCAGCGATCAATGGCCGCCTTGACTGATGGGTCTCCTATCCAGATGAACTGCTCCCTAGAGGGACGATTGCTCTGCCTCACTAACATTACAGAGACAAGCGTTTCCCTTATCATCAAGGTGACCTCACGGCCACACCGATGATGGGATGCAATGGCCATCAGGCAAAAAGTGGATTAGATGTTTTGCATAGTTGACAGTTAGTATGTTTACGTGAACACTTCACTCTGATTACTTGTCTAGACTGTCACTAATGCAATAATGCAAGTAAGATGTACACATGGATGGAATCCCGGAATATACATGATGCGTTGTGTAATTAGAATATTTGAGGGAATTAATGCAGAAGTGAGTTTCATAGATTATGATTATTTACACACCTGAAGTCAATTTACTTGTATTTACTTGCTTGTAATCTTGGTCTGATACTCCAATTTATGCAGATTTCGGTCCAATTAAGGCTTACACATAACGTTTGAAAAAATAATCAATTTATTGCCTTACTCCAAGTATAATTGACATTTTAGTGTGCGTGTAAATGTTCTGACTGATTGCCTTGCCTCATTTTGAGATGTAGAAGGGCAGCTACAGCATGATATTTGTTGGAAAAGGGAACAATTGATAGTATAATTAAGTGGCTTCATATTCACAATTTCCCTAGATTACAGAATATTTAGCTTGTTCTATGAATTTTTTGCAGTGTACAAACAAACAGACAGGAAAGCCTCAAAACTGTTGAGTGTTATTGCCTTGACATAACTACATGACAGACAAGACGATTGCTAACGGGGAGGGGAAATCAGCTCAAACTGTTTGAAGATCTACAGTTTGGGACTACCTCAGTTCAGCTTAGTACATGTGCTGCTTAGTAATTGACATGACATGAATTATACCTCATAGGATTCCTACAAGTTCAGAGCAGCCATCTTGGTATAAAAACAGGCTCTTTTACAAATGCACACTGACACTACAAACATCTCTGCCTGCTCCACAGTGTTTCAAATGAGAGGCTCTTCACTCTCTTACAGGTGCGTGTCCTGGTCTACAGCATTGCCCATCATGCTCTTTGTTTCTCTTTTCCCTTTCATTCTCCATTGAGAATAAATACAATTATCTCATAATGGGATCCCCTTTGATAAAAAGCAGTCCTCTGTCATTCTGTTGGAGGTGCCAGAGTGTTGGATGGTAAGAAACTCCAGGTTAAGTGCTTTCTTTTATCATTGCTCCTTTTTATATGCAAATTACCCTGCCCGCCCATCTATTTACTATTGCAGGTATTCAGACAGGGTCTCAAACGTGCCAGTCACAGACCACAGCCTGCCATCCGGCATCAGCATGGGACTTGAAATAGATTTGATTAGGATTCAAAAATACGCCTTTGATCTTACGTTTGTTAGGCAAATGCAGCCACATGACAATATGCTTGGAAGGATGGAGTGATTCTGCTGGCGTTTATAAAATAATGGACAATCTAATTGTATTGTATCACAGGGTGTGTGGAGTTATTAATTTGTGAGATGCAGCGAGCCAGAAACCGGGTTCATTTGCATCCGGTTCTGACAGGTTGAGAGAGGCAGAGCATGGCCCTCAAACAAATATGCTGTTGCCTATAGATAATCAGTTCTCTATTGCTGTGTGGCACAAATTCACTCCCCCGTCAGGATGAATACTGTCATTTTGTCAATAAATATGAAATGCAGGGCAGGGGTTTCAATAATTAGATTTACTGTTATAGCAGAATATCCTCTAAACATACAGGGCTGGAGCTGATTTGGACGTCTTACCCAGAGACTTTTTGACCTGGAAAACTGGCTTTCAGTGACAGCATTCCAAATTGTGGCAAGAAGACTGTCAAACTGAAAAACCAATTAATTAAAGGACCAGACCAGTGATTTTGCATGTTTGAACCCAATATATACCTGCATACACCCTTATTTTATCGACAGTCATTTTCCAAAACATACTAATGGAGCAGTAAATATTAGAATTATTTTTCCTACTTTCCAGTCTGCCATTGTTTGTTTATTGTTTATTGGATCCCCATCAGCTTCTGCAAATGCAGTTGCTTGTCTTCCTGAGATCCATCAATTGCCATTGGCTTCAGTTCATTTCAATACACTACTAAAATCAACTTGTAGGGCCTTGAAATGTGCTTTAGATAAGTAATTCATCACAGCAAACAACATGCTGTTACTACTTTTTTGTCAAAGTTACTTAGTTTAACTGATCCAACAGAGAGCTATGCAGAAGAAAATGCATGTTCTCTGCCAGGGATTATAGTCCCAGGAGAAGACTGCTTTTACTGAAAAATTAAGATGACTGGGCCTTCTACAGTTGTGTGTAAGTGTTAGCAGGTGAAACATTGAATTTTAAAGTGGCTGTGTCATCTGAACATTTGATTTTGAAAGATTAGCGGATTTGGCAAAATACAAGAAAAACTAAAATACAGTGTTTTGTTTTGAAAAATGGTTGTTAGTAATGTAACATGTATGCGGGTACTTATTAGGCTCAAACATACAAAATCACCAGCATGGTCCTGTACTGCTACCATTAAGCCATCTTCTAAAATGTACAGCACTTTTACTTCTTCCAGTAAATGTCAACGTCCAAACTGAGCACCAGGCACAGAGGAAAGAAAATGTTGTCATTTTAAATGTTAAGTCAACCACCCAAAAGACTTCAATGACCCAGATGAAAATCAAGTTCGACATGTATTATTTAAATGGTGTGGAATGTGTGTGTGATTTGAGAGTTAACCCACTTCTAAAAATATAACTATGATTCGGACTGTAATCTGACAGTGCGTATAGCTTTGAGCTGCTGATTGTAAGTAGTGATTTCAAAGTTGATTATATGTTTGCACTGTGCTGGGCTCTTTTATCTTTCATCAAACCAAGGCCAGCCGTGCTGATTGGACCAAATAACCCCACTCCGCATTCATTATTAACTGCATTACACAGTATTCTCTGATGAGTGATAATTCCTCTTGCATGGGCACAGTCTGAGGGCCTGCACAAAGGTTTTAACATCGCTAACTCCATATAAATTGGAGTTTGCAGTGAGAGTCTATTAAAATAACTCCTCTACATAGGTAAACACAGTAAGATTAGTAGCAGCTGGCCAACTCGCATAATTAAATTGTTGCTGTAGCACAATGACAGCCAGTGTTCTTTTTCCACTCTTGGTCGTGGATAAATAAGAGCTTATTCTCACTTCTCTTCTGGGCGTGGGCTCAGACAGACTTGAAAAGCTTCCCCTTAATTTTAGCTTTTTCAAGTGACAACACTTGATGCTCAGGCTTTGGAAAAGACTGTGGAGTTCCCTGGATTAGAGTCAAAGTCCAAGGTTATTCCATACCCTGCAAACTGGATTAAATTCCTTGATTGTAAGAAAGCTAAAGAGGCATTTCTGGTGAACTGCCAAGATATGACGTGGCTGTTCTGGATGCAAGGTGAAAGGTCAACTGTCTTGTCCAAAGGGGCGTCAAAGCATTTGGCCTTGACAGCGAGGGTCAAAAGACAGCCGTCATAATTCATACATCAATGAACTGCAGTCACAGTGCAGCACCAGGACACTTCACAAGCCATTTTCAATGAGAGATGGAAAAGCACTTTACAACTATCTGTATTTATCAAACGATATGTTCTGACAGAGATGCAGATGGGCACATCAGGCATATCTTCACACACACACACACACACACACACACACACACACACACACACACACACACTCAAATACACTCAAGCCTACTGTTTAATTGCTCACACTTAGCAGTCACACAACCTTGACATGCTTCTTCCACATCATTTCATGTGCTCACTCTGTGTCCTCCTCAACACTGCCGCCTCCCTCAGGCTTCAGCCATTGAGTAACTTGTGTGTAAAAATGGATCTTCTGAGCTCAGGCAGATCTAGGGAGTCTGTTTGAAATCTCATTTCATAATTTATCACACTGCAGGTCCTTTAAAGTCCAAATGGGTGAATGGTGTGAGGTGCCCTTTTCGCCCAGCTCTGCATGATGCACCTTAAAATTCCAGCTCATGCAATAGAGTCTGCATAGTCTGCATTCAAATACAGCGTACACTCCACTACATGGGCTGTAATTGAAATGTGGACCATGCAGACTTTGTTGAAAACCCAGAGCCAAAATTCACTTCTCGTATTACATATAGGCAGATATGTTTGAGCTGCAGCCTTTCCCAATGACATTTACAATCAAGGGATGCACATGCATAAATACATTACATACAGAACAAGTAATTGTGTGAATAAAACCTCTACATGTTCCATGTAGTATACTTGTGTACTTGTAAATTGTGTAAATTTTATAAATTTGGCCAATTTATAAATTATTGGCAATCAATAATTTATAAATTGGCCTTATTATTTGTACATACAGTATGTGAAAACACATGGGGGTAATTCATAAAATACAACCCCATATTTCATATGTCAATAAGGGCAATTACCGTCTTGCAGCCATATTCCCTCATTCCGGTCACTTTTAGCGTTTGCCTAGAAAGAAATGTTACATGGGTATTTTCTTATTTACATGTTAGGGAAGCCATTTATGAAACACTGTCATGCAAAAATTATGGTCCGTGTCAGTCTGTCTGTAATTTCTATAATTTTTAATCTGGGTGATGTTTTAAAGTGTATTTTCCCCATAAGTGTTAGTGATCAGTAAATCATATATAAGCCCACAGGTGATCAGTCAGTTTATTTTTAATGACAGGATTCAATCTTTTGATCTGATCTCACACACACATATACACACACCGCGACTCCCATAGTGTCTGGATCTCTTATCTCTCTTATTTTAGTTTCAATCTCATAAAATGCAGAGCTCTAAAGCAGACAATTTAGGGTTTCTTTTGCTGATTTAACATGTCCATTTCATTTGACAGCAGAGGAAGCAGTATAAAGCATGCTCTTAAACATGAAACAGCTCATAAACATGTTCATTTTCATTGGCTTTTACTTGTGACACACTTTACAAGTTAACAGTTAACAGGACGACAACACACTGGTTAACGTAAGAGTAACTTTATGAACAAACTTAAATTATTACAGTACTTATTTAGCACAACATCATGTAGTTATCACATTTTTTTTTTTTTTTTTTTNTTTTTTTTTTTTTTTTTTATTGAATTACCCCATATTCTTTAAAAAGGATGCTTATTGGATCAACACATTGGATCAGCACCTTGGATACTATGTCGCGAGATCATATAATAATAAATTCAGTTACAGTCCATTCATCCTGGAAATTTATTGGTTTTGATACTGCCATCCAAAATAACACTAAGGGCTTAGCTCCTTCAATATTACCCAATCAGATGGCACTGTTGTGCTATTTATGTGTGTATTAAGTCAAGATAATGGTAATGACACCCCAATTATCCTCTTTAGCAGATAGGGAAAACTGATATTGATGTGTGTGTGTGTGTGTGTGTGTGTGTGTGTGGAGGGCAAATATTTTTTCTTTCTCTTGTAGATCACAATCTGGTGTCCATTTAATATGGTTGATTTGGGAACTGATAACTGATTAAAAGAGATTCTGTGTAGAGGTGCTGATGATACACAACAACCTCTGTGTAATCAAGCATCTGTGTCCCCGGATTGTGAATGGCAATGAGAACGGCAATAGCCAAAATATGCACAACAGTAAATAATAAAATGAATGATTTTTGGCTGTAGTTTTCAAAAGTTTTAGCCTGTGTGTACTTTTATGTCAACACACCAAGTACAGGATCTAAACTGGCAGGTTGTGTAAAATCCCACTGCAGCAATTTGGAATTGGAGCTTTAAAACCTCAAGAACTAAACCATTTGTTTCCAAAATGTCATGCAGCTTTTTCTGTTTTTACACCATTATGTTTTGCTGTCACATTGCAGAATCATTCCCCCCGTCTGATGCATGAACAATTACCCTTTCTGCTGCAAATTAAGCAATGGCTACTATCAGCACTGACTCTCCTACTTTGTTCTAATATTGTTCATCTGTCATGAGTTAAGGAGACACAGCAGCAGAAATGCCAGTGGAAACCTGACAGTAAATTCCCACGACACGTTTTAACATCCAAAGCCACAGCAAAAGGAAGCGATCATGCAGCCTTGTTTTGGCACTTCTTATTCAGTCATTGTCTCGGGGGTGATAAACAGCCTCCATCACAGCCAGAGCCAACTACAGCCCAAACTAATTACAGGACTGGCAGGTCCTGTATTCATTGTGGGCCTTGCAACCGCACATGCCCAGTCCTCTGGCTGCTCTTTATTCATGAAATTGCCATTACCAAAAAGAGAAATGATGTCGTATGATGTTTTCTTTGTAAGGGTGGAAACATGTCATAAATTCTCTGCATGTTGAGTCTTTACATCTTGTTATAACATAGGGGAGAGTTAGACTGCTGTTATACAGTGGCAAACAAATCATCATCATCATCATCATCATCATCATCATCATTGCTTGCTGTGCTGAAATTCTTAAAAGGGACCTACTCTCTCACTGCTCAGATGGATATGTTCTACAATGAAAGGGGCTTTCATTGACATTTAAGTAACATTACAGCCCCATTATTCAACACAATACAGGGAAGAGAATTTCTTTTAATAGCTCTGTTTCTGTTTCTTCTACCTTACAACTATGTCAAAATATTATTAAACCCCACACTCTGAGTGTATAGCTGCTATTTTCCTCTCCTTTCCACTTGAAAAAAGTCACATTTAACTTTACCTTCCATGGTCAATCTGTTTAACACTGCAAGCAGACTGAAAATGGTTGGAGAGAAAGTGTCTGGGGAAATATCAGAGGCTGGGAAGACATCCAATGATGCCGTGATTTATGGTTTCATTACTGCATCTTCCGGGAAAGTTCCCAGTGTGAATCTCTGCTCTGAACATCTCTGTGCTTCATACTGTCGATTAACATCACTCATACCATGTGCCTCAAGAAAACACTTGTAGGGCTACTGTAGCACAGAAAAGTGCATGTAGAAAACCTTGTAGACTTTGAAAAATTGTTACAACTATGATTAACCTTTTCACCCATTGAAGAGCTGGTGACTTAGGCTATTTTTGTTGGGTTAATTTATATTTTTAACCATAAAATGCAAACATAGATATGGACATGCAGCACCTGTATAGATCACTTAGAGTCTCTTCTAGTTAATAAAAGAGCACATTTCACGCAAATTACAAGCCTCATGTTATTTTATCTCCAAATTTACATGCTGCACAAAAACAGCAAAGCCATCTAAAAGTCCAGCAATGTAACCAGTCATAGATAAATTATATTCATTTTGTCTGTTAGGGTCCACAAATAAAACTTTAAAGCTGTTTTTATCATAAAAGTAATCCAAATTAAAAATACTGTTTGTCCATTATTTTCATTCTGATAACTTATTTATTCAGACAAAGCAGCGCAAGTTCTCCAGGAAAAACTAGAAATGAAATTACAGGAAGGCTAAGTATGTTTGTTTTGGCTACAAAATCACACAATTCTTTTTTTTTTTTTTTNTTTTTTTTTTTTTTCTTTTTTTCTGTGAGTATTGGCTTTTCAGAAGGCTGGAGGATACAAGCGCTTCTGGCCCAGAGGGCCAATGAGCTCTGTTTACCTTAATTTAACCTGGTAAAGATGAGTTGTAACAGGCTAGCAAACGCATCAATCACACGGGGACTGTAACCTATACCTTGCCATTTCTAGAGGTGAGGCAAGGAGAAAAGCAAGTGGAGGGTTTCCTCTCAGCTTGTGTCGCTGGTGGGTGAAAAGTACTTTATAATCACAGAAATGCTTCAGAATGCTTCCATAATCACATAAAAATGAGTGAACAAAAGAGAAATGTTTACTCACTAGCTCCCATAAATTTTATCCCAGAGGTCTAAAGCAGGTGTAATTGATAGAATTTTGAAGTGATTTGGTGATTTGTAACATTGAGCATGGCCTAGTTACAGCCATTTAAATACGACTTGTTGAAGATGAGAGCTAAAAAATCATTTTTCTTTTTGTTTGAGCTGATGTCGTGTAGGTTGTATTTTAGCGTCATACTAAATGAGCATTACAGTTCTTTTTTTGTGAGTTTTTTCATTTGATTGTGCAAAACTAGGCAATAATTCCCAGAAATAGGTGGGTTTTAACAGATTTTAAATCACTGTGGGAAAATGATAATGCGTAATGATGCTCTTATAATAAAGAATGTGTGGCAAGCACAGTTTGCTTGTCAAGGTTTCACTTTATCATATAGCAGAAGATATCAAGAGGGATATACTAACTTCACTGGAGAAAGCTATATCTGACAGAGTGCATTTTTCTCCCCATAAAACATTCATGCAATGAATCACTTAAGACACTGAAATACAGTAGAGTGAGCTCGGTGCAAGGAATGTGATTCTATTTACTGTCTTGAAACAGACTGTGATATAACTTACTTCATATCACAGGTATTCATGCTGAGCTATTAGTCTCTTGTTGAACTTTGCATCTAAGTGCTTTCCTCAAAAGACCAAGACATACAGGATGCCCATCTGCTATAAAATACAAACCTATAACATGAAAATATTTTTTTTAACTCTGTCCTGGACCAGTCAACGTTTTCAATATCTGAGAAAATATTTCATGAAACTGGTAGAACTGTTATATGTCATTGTGCTACCTGACATTACGTTAATAAAAATCAAATTTTCCTTGCCTGCATGAGACATTATATGCATTACAATGTCTTATACCAACTCTTAGAGAATGCTTTGCATAAGGAATATAATGTGTTTTATAGGTATCTATTTTTACATCATAAACACAGGAAAAACTTGATTAATAATGTAGCTTCACAAGCCAGACAAATCTCACCATGTGATTAGTTTGTCTGGCTTGTGAGGCGATTATAGACTTAAAACCCACAGATAATTTCCATTTCTCCTGCTGACTCATAAGTTAAGAGATGTTGCCTTGATAAGGGGCTGGAGTGAGGTCATACATTAACATTTACACATTTGTCCAAGCCTCAAATCCTCAAGGATGCAGTTTCGCACACTAAGTCATCATTCTTTCAATATGAGCAAATCCGTTGACACAAGGTTGTGTTGGTTTTCCTCCCCTCATTTAGCCGAGGGCAACGGATCCACAGACACTGTGGACATGTGTAGGTATGCTTCACTGTGACAGCTCCATCTGGACACACCACACGGACCTGCTAATGATCACAGAGTCAAATTCCCTCTCAAGGACTGAGCGCTGCTTTGTTGAATGCTGACAAGTTTCTGCTTTGCTATTCTTTCAACTGTTTTTGATTCTTTAATACTTTATCTGTGACAACATGAGCGATGCTGATAATTAGTCTATCAATGCATAATCTTTCTCTGTGAAATGTACACGATAGGATAGTTTTTCCTCAGTCAAGTGCGTGCGTGTGGGCGATGGGGTCTTATTGAGATATGTGATAGTAGCGCTGATTATGGTCGACCATTAGCTGAGTGTCCTTGGGCTCCTCGGCTCCTCTCATCACTCTTGGGTGGCTGGTTGTCCCTGGGCGGTGGGAGCAGTGCAGGAGGCTGCTTGGTTCCATTATTTATGACTCTGTCAGTCTGACATCAGGTCACTCCACCTGAGCTATTCAGCCCACCATAGTGGGTGTCAGTGGAATGTGCAGCAAAAGATAACAGCAGACAATAGACAGAAAAAAAAAAAAACTAAGCCCACTTTGCTTTTAGCTGCTGGAATGGACAGAAAAAATGATGGAAAACACTGCACATTCCTTCCACTGAACTAAAAATGGGACTAATTGCAGCATTACGTTAAAATGACCACAAAGTCATTTTGTGCAAGTACTGAAATGGGAAAAAAAAACAAAGAAAAAAAAAAACGCTTTATTAAAGCAAAGCCCTGAAAACAAAATTATACTCTAGTAAAAGCAAATACCTGTTATCAGTGAAATACGGTAGTGTTTATTGTGAGGACTGGTTGATGTCAGTAAGAACCAAAATTGAAGATCCATGCTTTTTTCACTTAAAGATATGGGGAAAAACTCTATCTCCAGTTTTGTTGATTTAGATAATGAAATAAAAATTTTGGAATGAAATAATAAAAATCTCCAAAATTGGGCATTCACAATTTTGAGGTTTACAGGTCTGTTTCAAGATTATCTGCTTCTCCACAGGTTGAGTAACTCAACTAACCTTTTTCCTTTTTCAAACATCTATAAATAATATCAAAAATACATTGTGTCAGCAAGCTAAAACAAGGCTGATACAAGGTTTGTAGCCAGTAAAAGCAACATCTTAGAAGCTTCAGTCTTAAATTTAAAGCCTTAATCTGCAAAGTAACGAGTAACTACAAAGTGAAAAGTTCAAAATTTTCTCGCTGAAAATCAAACAGGCTCAAATAAATTACAAGTTCCTCAAAATTGTACTAAGTTCAGCAGTTGATATCATATAATTAGATATCTCCCACCCTATAAATGTACTGTAAGTGTGTCTGAATCAAACATAGCATCCACATGACTTTTATCCTCCACTCCAGGAGGTCTTTTGTTGACTAAAACACAAACCCAACCGACCAAGAAGATGATGTGACTAACAGATAGTGATCTGACAGGTCTGAGGCCTTTGGCGGGTGCAGAACTCAGTTTGACTGATGGTTCTGACCTGCACATCCATCAGTCACAACGTGACAAGGCAGAAGCTCTTTCCACAGGGGGCCAGCCGTGACCTGGGACGAGGGGTGTTCTTGTACCCTGTACCACAGGCCTCATAAGACATTCACATCTCCATATCAGTGGGGAGAGAAGAGTGACTGGCTGTGCTGAGAGAAAAGGCGTCCCTGCTGGATTTGTTTGAGATCTTAGGGTAGCCATGGATGAAGGATGGCCTCACAACTGCGAGCACGTCTCATATAAAGAATAGAGCAGACAGGTAATTTGACAAGCACAATGCAAACAAAAGTGACGCCGTAAGTTTAGTTAATATATTCATGTTACAAATGTATTCTACGAAAACAACTTTGTAATGCTGATACATTTATTTACATGATGAATCATGCCACCATCGGCTCAGAGGGTTCAGTAAAATTACATCTGCACAAGTCAAGACACAGTAGGCTGCATGCAAATGAAACAAGGACTATTAATCAATATTTCCCTCTCTAAGTGAAGTGTTAACTATTGCACTATTTCAGGAACACAGTATTTGAATAAATATTTGATTAAGCAGGAACAGAATTTGTGCGTGTTTGACAAGAAAAATCCATCACAATTTTTGGTTAATGTAAATGGCATTTGCTGTGCTATTAATGAGGGGGATTTTGCTGTCTGCAGTGCCTGTAAAGCATCTTTCAACCAAGAATCTCATCAGGTGTGACACCCCTGCTGATTAACAAATATGAAGACAGAACAGAGGAAAAAGAAGAAGTTCATCCCACAGAGATGTGACAAAGAAAAAAAAACTCTAGCTAAAACAAACTATAGCTGCTTCATACTTTTGGTCATGGGTATCAAATTTCTATGGCATCACAGGACCAAGAAGGACAGATTAAATGACTGATAGTTTAATTTCCAAAAACTCCAAAACCATACAAAAAGCATTTGTATTTAATGGGAGAAGGGACACCTTTATTGGTCCTTAAGTCTCTCAGGTAGAATATTTTTCAGTCTTCTCATCCTTAAAGGGAGACTCCATTGACCTCTGTGACATCACAATACATCTTAGCGTATTCATTTCATTTGTTCACACTGTTAATACTGTTCATATTGTATATACTGTACCTTAGTGTATTCATACCCCTCACTGCTATTTATATATCTCTATATGCACATTACTCTGTGCTTTACTGCTTTTTGCACTTCTGGTTAGATGCTAAACTACATTTTCTTTGTCTCAGTACTGTACTCTGTGCAATGACAATAAAGTTGAATCTAACCTAATCTAATCACAAGGGTTACTTTGTGTTGGTGCTACAGACAACAATTCAGAAAACTAAAGGCACACAGAAGTTGGGTGCATTGAATTTACTAAAAAAAAAAGGTCTAGGAGAGGAGTTTAGTTTCCCTGACTTTATACAGCCTTTATACATTACTCTTCACATGCTGAAAAGTGCTCCCTGCACTAATAACCTAAATTTAATGTGTAAAATTGGTGGAGTCCTTCTTTAAACACACAATTTTCATGTTTCTTTTCTTCTCTTTGTACCTTTGACAAGATGACAAGTAAGATAACATGATGGCCATGTGTCACTCAAAGAGGTTTGAGTCAGGTTGAAGTGACAGTTTTGTAACCAGCACTTACTGAATCCATCTATTAAGTATGTGGGCTGTATGTGAATTCCATGCTGTTGTTCTACTGGCCTGCTATGTTACCATGGTGACTTACATGTTGAGCCATATTGTCTTCAACACACTGAATTCATAATTGTTTGTAAAGAGAGTTTAAGGGGGACTGGTTGCATCATAAATGAGTTAAATATGCTCTGCAAGTACCCAGATGGCTCGTGTGTATTTTTGGGGATCCACTAACAAAGCAGAACAAGAGCCCTGTTCGCGTGTTTGTGTGTTTGTGTAACATGAACAGCACTTAGTTGAGGCTTTGTGAGATAAAGATGGATTTATAATGGGCGCACAGTTTTGGTGACTCACTGATAACTTGTGAGATACACTACAAATGTGTATCACATATGATCAAGCATGTCAAGGATGACTCAGATTAATGTTTGTATTGCCTACTTGCTCAAACCAAATCAATATGTATGTAAATATATATAAATATTCATATGCGTGTGTGTGTGATAGGCTCCAGCCCCCCCTNCCCCCCCCCCCCATGACCCTCAGCAGGACAAACAGGTTTAGAAAATGGATGGATGGATATATATCTTTATCTTTTCCTAGGCTGATTCACTTTTTTAGGATAATTTTTTTAAATTTTTCTGTGCGGGAAGTTTCTTTATTACTACAGTGTTTACAATCTTGCTGTGACTTAAATTTTCAACCAGTAGGCATGTTTTCATGTGCAGAAAATATATATTTTAATGTGATTTATCCCATAATATTGATTCTTTTTAGTATGTGTCTCAAAGCCATCTTAAGAAGTAGAACTATATGCATGTTCTAATGTACCTGCAGCTTCTAATTTGAGGGTTGTGTTGCACGTTTTAAAAGCTATGTGCAATAACGTGCATTGCATAGCACGCATATTATAGTTTTCACCTCAGTGCATATCACTGAACTTTATATCTGTTTCCCAGCGTTCCTCATTCCAAATGCTGGGCTGCAAATGTTCCATCGTCTTCTGCAATAAGCGACATACTGTGGTACTGCATAATTAATTCATGGCTACTATAACTGTTTCAGTGAAAATGTGTCAGGAAGGGAAACAAACTTATGATTCTCCCTGAATTAAGTTATATAAAGTATAAATCATGTCAAAAGGATTATTGGGGGATTTTTTTTTTTTTTAACTCTATGCAATCATATATGCACATGAATGCAATTTTATTTACACAAAAAGTAAACTACAGGCAGCCAGAAAAAGAACGCCACTTGACTTACTGCAAAACTGCACAGCACAAAGCATATACATCTGCTGATGTGAAAATCATCTGATTTATAGCACAAAACCTTGTTAAGAAAAGGAAAACAGAGAGAGAGATTCGGTCCTGTATTGAGCTATAAATGAAATGAAATACATACAAAATCTCCCTGTTATTTTCACAAGCTCCCTGTGTCATTTTAATTCATGAGAAAATGAAAAGATCATTTTAAATGGCTGTCAGGCGTTTGTTATTTATATTATGAATCATTTATAATGTATGAGGTGATAAAAACGGAAATGTCAGGCAGACACAAGCCTCTTTGTAATAGGTAATACACAGCTCTTTGTGAAACACCCAGTCATTTGAATAAATATGTGTTTGTGTGTCTAGCATATACTACATCACAACACACATAAAAAACATATAAATAAATAGACTGCGCTTCAATCCCTATAATACCTGTATAAATAGTGAATGTATTATTCAAAGGTGTAGTCATACATGTAATGAAAATGTAATGCAAACAGTGTAGCTCAGGAGGTGCAACGTCTTAAATGTCTGTTTCTATGAGCATTAGGAAGCATTACATATAAATACTACACACACACACAGTGGATGTCTGTTGTCACCCAGAGGCTCTGAAAAGACTTTTGAAGCCTGGATTTTGACCGCAGAAAAAAAAAAAATTATGGTTCTTGAACCATTTCCATGGAACTACGGTGCAATCTAGCGAGACAGCCGGCATTTCCACCAATTTGTAATGGAACCATTATGTGTCTCCTGGAAGTAACAGCAGATTTTTTTTTTTGGATTTTTTTTTTAAAGTAAATCAGAAGTAGNCTCCTGGAAGTAACAGCAGATTTTTTTTTTTGGATTTTTTTTTTAAAGTAAATCAGAAGTAGATCAGTGAAAATAAGCAAGATGGCGGACTGCATTGTTTACCTGCAAGCTTGAATGGAGTTACGAGAACCAACCACACACTTTGACTTCTCCATTGTTTTTCACTTTCACAGAGGCAGAATAATACATGCCCACTTATGATGCCGTCATTATTCCCACTTCAGGTTCTGACCAATTTATTTTGGATCGACATGCTCCAAACACTTCCAAATTAGGTTTGCAAACTAACTGAACCAATTCTGAGTTGGTGAAAATGCCCTGACACAGAATATAGGAAATATGGTTGAGACTGGATGGAGCTGAAATGTGGTGACATGACTGAATGTTCAAAAACTCAAATTTTCATTACTATCATTAAAACACATTACAAGAGACGAAATAGCTTTCAGACCTGAACTTCTTGTTGAAATAACTAATTTGTGGTGTATATCGATGCTTGCACTGACTTTCTTAAAAAGGTCTTTTTTGGAGCCAGTATCCATTGAGCTTAAGAAAACATCTTTAGGGACATATTATACAGATTCCCATGTTCATATTTTCATTTATGCTGATCCACCAGTACTCTCTCCAGTACATTTTTTCTTCAGTACCATGATTTCCAATTTGCCAAAGTAGTAGTGTATCAGTTTTCACACACACAGCTACAGTAGCTATGTGTGTGAAAGCTGATACAAAAATGTGATTTCTAAGGAATATATCTGAGATGCAGGTGCTAATATAGAGCTATAGTATTATTAGATTATTCAGAAGACTCTGGTGTTTGAGGTTAAACTTTAAATGCAGAGGGAATCCGTAGTCCTGCACTTGTACTTCTTCTTCCACTTCTCTTCCCTTTCGTGCACTTATTACCCAAGAAGAGCCATTATGCAGCGCTCTCAGAAACTTTGCTGCATTTTCTTTATTTCCTAGCAATGGTGGGCCAAACCCAATGTAATACTTATGTAATCAGGCATCAAGATTCACATATATTCTTTCCATAATGAGTGATGCTCCTCAGTTAGCTTAATCAGGATTGATGGTACAACACATTGGGTCTAAATATAGTCTCCCAAAGAACATTTCACTGCTTGCAATTGCTGTGGGGCGAAGCAGAGGTTTTCAGATCCTCCACGGTCACACGCACAGGAGAGGAGGCAGTGGAGCTGAAATGCAACCCCCCCCCCCNCCACCACCACCATCACCACCATCCAACCCCCCAAACCCCAAAGCCCCCATGCCGCACTCCTTTCTCTCTACCTTTATCTCTATGTGCTCTGGGACTTTTTAGATCACTTACTCAAGGAAAACCCCAAAGGGAAAAGGATTCTGTGTTCAGAGCTCCAACTTCTAAAATTCACCTTATGAGTCAACTGAACTGTAAAAACAAAAATAATAAAAATAATTGTCATCAAAAATGGAGACTTATTAATATATCAGCTACAAATAATAATACTAACATACACAAGTATATCATGCTGTAAATAATACTAACACATATATACATATGTATGTCATGCTGTAAAGTTGTGACTGGATTCTGTACAGCATGGAGATATGAAAGTTTTTTTTTTTTTTTTTTTGTTTTTTTAGCATTTACCCTATTTTGAAACTTGCTCTGCTTTGTCTTTGTAAAAATGCAAAAATTAAAAAAAAAAAAAAAAGAAAGAAATAGGAGATAAAACCAAAACCAGAAAGAACCTTTAGGTGTACAATTATTATTTTTGCCATGATTTGATTTTCAAGACAGAAACAGGAGCAAAAGCTATCTCATTACTCATTTCATGTTGAGATGTGACTCTGCCCTCTGGACTGACTCGCAGCAGAATTAATCAGTTAGCAGGAGCAGAAGGAGGAGTAATAACAGTAGTAGCAGCCAAAGTAGAAGTAGAATATTTAGCAGCCATTACTAGAAATAGTATTATCTGTACTGTAGTGCAGTAAAGGTATCAGTAAAACTTTACATCCAATACTGAATGTTGCAGTTGGTTTGTTTTCAAAGGATTTATTTATTTATTTATTTATTTACCACTAAACTCACCAGGCACAGGCAATCTTGTTTTTCTTTTGAAACAATACAGATATGTTGAGGAAACAATGGAGTCTACCCACTAATAAGCTCTGAAAGCGGCAACCAGCCATCTCTTTTAATAATAGAGTCCCTCTTGGGAAATGTAGAGTGGATTTTATTTTGGCTCATGTCATTCTGAAATTATAATTATGAGGATTAGAGAATGTAATGTAATTTAGCAGCAGTGCAAAAGTTTGATCAGCTTTTGACTCTATTTTTGGTAAGTTTTTATAATGTCTTGACATTTTCTTTGAGTGAGCCAATAATCAAATTTCTCTCTGCATCCCAAAGAATAGAGTTTAAAATACTGCTGCTGCTCCACAAAGCACTAAACTGTTCAGGATCAGGATCTGCTTCTGGGTTATGAACCTTCCAGACCTTTAAGATTGTCTGACACTGATCTGCTTACTGTTTCACATGAGATCTAAGCATTTAGTTTCTATGCACCAGCTTTCTTTTTTTTTTTTTGGAACAAACTTCCACAAAATCGAAGGTCAGCCACATCAGTAAGTGCTTTCAAATCAGAGCTGAAATGTTTAAATCAGAGGGTATTTATTTCTGGACTGTAGCACATCTTTTTAGCTTTTAAATTTGATTGTTTTTGAAATGTTCCTTTTTGCCTTTTAAACTTCTTGTTGCACTGATTTAATTTTTTAAACTTCTTTTTCTTAATCTCTTTGTTAAGCATTTTGAATTGTATTTGTGTCCGAATGACGCTATACAAATAAACTTGCCTTCTTCTCCTAGCCCAATAACCATACATTCGGATCACATCAAAAGTCACATCAAAATAAAATAATTTGTTTCATGTTTGTATGGCCTCGTGGTGATCATCATCATCATCACTGGCTGCTGGTTTATCTGCCTTTAATTTTCATTTGATGGTGTTTACGCTGAACACACTTAAGAAAATTGCACATACAGTATGATATTATAGAAAATGATTTGCTACTGTAAACACTGTAGTGATTTCCAACTAAAACCATGAAGTGAAAACTCAATAAATCCCACTTGCCTTCCTGCCTGCAAGGCACACACAATACACACGTGCATGTTGACAGAGTCTGAGCTCAGACTGCCCAAGTGGAATACAAAGTACAGCAGGACCAGCATGCCCCTTTAGCTGTCATAGCAACTTGGATGGGGGAGGAAACATTGTTAAACGGCATCCACTGATATATAATCCCACCCAAAAGTGTCACGGCCCTAAGACAGAGTGGGATTACAAAAAAATCCCATCTCGAGAGGAGGAAAAAAAATAGGACATACGGATAAAGAAACATTTTGAAGTTAAAGGATGAACCAACAGATCTCTTTGAAGAATGTGACAGACAACTCTAATTGAGAATAAATGTGATATGTTCTAGTGTTATAAAATAGGTGTGACGGGTGGGTTCCGGAGGAGGACTCAAATGCAGGCTCAGGCAGTGTATGAGGAAGAAACAG